>BPLS01000134.1:866259-930182 GCA_019656275.1 Rhododendron kiyosumense
GAACATATAAATGGTGTGCATGTGAATTTTTTGTTGTCTCATGTGACAAGCAATCACAACTCTAATTAGTAGAGTATATAATTTTAAAAAACATCGATATAGGTTTTGGAAAAACAAAAGAAGTATGATTTTTATTTATCATTACTTTGTTATATTACTTAAAAGTTAAAACTCAACTCCTTTCCATCTAAAAAAACCCCTTCCCCTAAAATCTCTCCCCTACACCCTCCCTCTATCTTAATTCTTATAAAAACTAAAAATTCTAGGAATTTAGGGATTGAAGTTTGGAGACTCACACACATTTCTATAATATAGATAGATAGATAGATAGATTTGATAGGGGGGAAACTAAAAAGAGATCATTTGGTTAAAATTGTGATTGATGGAGAAAAAGATAAAACCATTTGATTTGAATTGCAATTTGCTGCAATTCACAGGGGAAACAAGGTAGCCATGGTTGCTGTTGTTGGAATTAAGTGTGGTGGTTGAGGGATTGAAGAGTGGAGGGTATTAATATAAAGATTTTGTGATTTGGAAATGCTTGAAATGTTGGTGTAAAAGGCAAATGTAATGAGAAAAAATATTAGTAGAATTTTTGTTGTAGAAAAAAAGCGTCATAAAATGAGAGAAAAAAAGAATTATTTGCGCGTTAAAAAAAAAGGGCAGGGGTATTAGAGTCATTTATCTGCCTCCGTTAGCCACCTAATCAATTTTCATCCACTTATTGAAAGGGTAACATTGAAAAGCATCATAAACTGCAAGGGTAAAATTGAAACAAAATTTTTTATAAGGACAAAAATAAAACTGAGACTAATTTATAAGGACCAAATAAGTTGATAAGCACCAAAACGAATAGGGAAATTTATAGAAATTGTACTCCTAGTTTCACCTGAGTCTCATTTTTGTCCTCCAAGTATTAATTGTAACTCTTTTGACCTTTAAGTTTGGCTTTTGTACCAAATTGATCCAATTGATAACGTCTGTCAGCCAAACTAAACTGAAAAAATCAAATTAAGGGCAAACATCATCAATTGGGCCAATCTAGTATGAAAACCAAATTTGAAGGTCAAAATAGTTGTAATTGATTCTTGAAGAACAAAAATAAGATTCAGATGAAATTAAGAGAACCATTTATATAAATTTTCCAAATGAATATCTTGTTCCCTACCAGAAACAAATACTCCAATTTTCCTACTTTCCTTTTTCATGATTATTTTATGCGTTGTATTAAGTTTTATTAAGAATAAGAATTGTGTGGATATTAACCTCTTTTTTTTCTAAGCAAATTAAAGAATTTATTAATCATTATGTGGATATTAACCATTGAGGAGGTGGGTACTGGGTAATGTGCATGTACCCCCTAAAATTAAGATGTGTGAACAAAATTGGAGGTATACAATGTTGGTAGGGTTCAATCCCCTTAAGTTTCATCCCCCTCCCCCAAGTCCTCTAGGATAGTGTAGAATAGGATTAACGAATGGCAAAAAAAAAAAAATTTGTTCTACAAAAGCTAGGTTCTTGGATATTTGAAATATCATGTTACCATGTTTTTGGGTTTTACTCCCGTGTGTTATTTTTAATCAATTATTCATGTTTCCTAGTTAGTTTGGATTTTCTGTTATATATGCATACTAGTGTTAGCTCCGTGCCTACGGTACTACGTATCCCTGTTAGAAGGGGATGACAGTTGTGTGATTTAGGTGAAAACCATGTGCACTTAACCGGAAAGTGGGAGGATGCACTACAGCCTTTGGATCAAATCAATCTCAGCCGTTCTAACAACTTGTCCCCACACCATTGTGTTTTATAATATTGATTAGTGCTTGCCCGTGTCTACGACACTACGCACTCTGGTTGGAATTGCCCGTGCCTATAGCATTTGCTAGCTAGTGGCTTAAACACTAAATCAATTCATTAGTTTGTAGTATGCAATTGCCCGTGCTTACGGTACTCCCCCAACTAAACTTTTAAGCTAGCTATAGAGAACTATTAATCTCTATTATAAAACAGAAGGGTGCGGGGACAAATTGTTAGAACGGCTTAGATTCATTTGATTCAAAGGCTATAGTGCCTCCTCCCATTTTCCGGTTAAGTGCCAATGGTTTTCACCTAAATCACACAACTGCCATCCCCTTCCAACAGGGATGCGTAGTGCCGAAGGCACGGACTAACACTAGTCTCTATTATAAAACAGAAGGGTGTGGGGATAAGTTGTTGCAACGGCTTAGATTTGTATGATCCAATGGTTGATGTGTGCTCTCCAACTCTCTTAAGAAAGTGCTCACAATCTTTCAAATATTTTACAAAAATGCCATATTTTCTTTTTACTCAGCTTCCATCATTGGCATAATAAAAAATAATAATTTCCAGCCCTTGTCATTTGAGCGCGCTCTCTCTCTCTCTCTCTCTCTCTCTCGAATCCTCATCAAGAACTACAAATGCCGTCAAATGCCATATTTTCTTCTTACCTAGCTTCCATCGATGCCGTAATGGGTAGTTTTTAATACAATACCGTAATGGGAGTAAATCAAGAGTATAGCTATAAGGGAAAATAAAAAAATTACAAATCAAATAAAATCACTCAAAAAATCATTCATTTTAGAGACTGTTGCTCTTTATTTCAAAAATGCCTTAATGGGTGCGGATCAAAAAAAAAAATTAATGCCTAAATAGGTGGTTTAAATACAATGCCTTAATGAGAGTAAATCAAGAGTATGGTTATAAGGGAAAATAAAAAAAATTACCAATCAAATAAAATAACTCAAAAAATCATTCCTATTAGAAAACCAATATTCCAGGGAGAGATTTTAACAAAATGAATGGTGGATAATTATGCATGGTATAAATCTGGACCGTTGGTTGTTTTTTAGATTCAAAACCAATCCTGTTTTGTAATAGAGATATATAGTCTTTATCATAAGCCTATGGAGGCATAGGTTAGCAAAACCCTTTTCTTTCTTTCTTTATTTTTGCAATTCCTTAATCCCAATCTACTCTAACCCTGCTTATATACATAAGAGTATAAGGAAGGTACCAATTGCACTTCACTTGCCCACCTTTCTTTTAGGTCTGAAAAAATTGAAAAAGCATTTAGAAGTCCCCCTAACTAGCCATGAACAAATATTTAAAAATTTTATAGCGAATAAATTAAATTAAGTTACTTTTTCCTCAAATAAACGCAGTGTGATCTCTTTGTTTTGTGAAATCCACATAGGCTGCATATTTATTTAAATTGTATCTCATTGTTTTGTGAAATCCACATGTATCGAATAAGTCAAACTACTTCTCTGTTCAATACTGTAAAAAAGCTATGTGCAAAATATACGTAAGGTTGTTTGGCACCCTACTTATTGGCTTCTCATTATCTCATTTTGACATTTTAATTGTTTGGCATGGGCAAGCACAACTCATTTTTGCCAAGAATGGTTTTTCCAATTTCATATTGAAGAGAAGTGAAAATGAGGGCAGAGGAGCTTTTTGAATTTTATTTTCACTTTTTCAATTCTGGTAAACATAAAGATGTATAAAATGTATTTTGCACATATCTTTTAAACACTATTCCTATTAAAATATATATTATGCACATATCTCCTAATTTCAAAACACATTTTGATCATAATACAAAAAACCAAAAAGTCAATAAGCAAAAACCAAAAAGCCAACAAACAGACTCCCAAACACACTAGTAGTATAAAAGATGTTCAAGTCAATTTGCGCGTACTTTAAATTTGCCGATCACATAAAGATGCACCTGATTAAATAAAAAAAATATCCGCTGATATCCTATTTTTTTGTAAGGCAAATTACTCTTCACAGTGTCCCTCAAGCAATTTGTTTTTGTGAATTTCTGAACACATTCTAAAGAGAGATCTATTTCCTATATTAAGGGAGAAAAACGGTTGTGCATTAAAGTCTCGTAATGCACAGCACGACGTGAAAAATCATTTGTGAATCTAACGAATCTGTTGAAAGAATGTTTGGGAAAATACAAGGAGTACTACCTTTTTTTTTCAACGGTAAAATGCACAAAAATACAATTACGGTCCGGAGTACTTATTAGGCTATGTTCCGGAACACCTTCTTAAAAAATAAGTACTTATTTCACATTTTCAAGCTCAAAAATAATGTAAATGAAAAATAATTTTTCAATTTTTTTTGCACCGTATTAAAGATCTCAATGAGATCTATCAAACAAGATCCATAGTGATAGGAAAATTATTTGCATAAGCACATGATTTTTAAGCTTGAAATTGCCTTCTTAAAAAATAAGTTCTTATTTGGGGTTCTGGAACGCACCCTTAGTATACCATATAAAATTAGGGATTTTCCTTCTCATACACGTTTTGTTCCGGAGCGGTTTCTTTCCAATTTCAAAATCTCTCTCTCTCTCTCTCTGTAGAATTTTTCTTCCTTCTCTCCTTCCGACTTCTTTCTCTTTCTCCCCGACTTGTCTCTTTCTCTCTCTTCTATCTGGTGTGAGCTCTATTTGGGCGAAGGAGGAGAGGAGGGTTGTGGCGGCGGAGAAGAGCTTGACGGGTCGGCCGTAGAAGCCGTGGTAGATGCTGTAGGTGATGGTGGTGGCGGCAGCGGAGGGAGAGGAGGAGGTGGAGGAGGAGGGCTAGGGGTAGGGTGGTTTGATTGAGTGGATGGGTGGGGGGATTGGTGTGGCGGAGGAGGGTTTGGTGGTGGTGGGGGGAGAGGAGGGTGGGGAAGATGATGAGAGAGAAGGAGAGGGGGAGGAGGAAGAGGGCGGAGAGGGCGAGGAAGTGGCGGGAGTGGGCGTTGATGATGCGCTTGGTTTCGGAGAGGACGCCGCAGAGGTTGGGGGCGCGGCCGATGGTCGCCATGGGAAAGCAGGGCTTCTAGAGAGAGAGAGAGAGAGAGAGAGAGAGAGAGAGAGAGAGAGAGAGATGGGGAGTTGGAGTGTAGTAGTGGAATATTGGGATGGGTAAAGGAGGAACCGAGGAAGAGACAAGCGCTCATGGAAACTCAATTAATCTACTCTCTCTAAATACTCGATGATCGACGTGATCCACGTACACAACGCAAAGGAAAAAAACGGAAAGGAAGTCTGATTTTGAAAATAATTGGCAAGCCTATATATCTGTATACTTATATGCATGTTAGGGTTTCGATTCCACCTATGTAACCTGTGAATGACAGAGGTAGTGATTAGGTATTTTTTGTTGTTGTTAATTCACGAAGGAAGCTCTGTTATATACGAGATAACTGACTCAAGGTGTTCGACTGATTTCAGTACTGAATTTTCAGGACTGAGCATTCCTGGATTGTAAGTTGTGGGAATGCAGTCTATGAGGGTTTCAGTATAAGGTTGGATTTACAGTTTGGTTGTTTGAGTAACGATCGGGGCGGAACGTAAAATTAATTCAGGAGGGGCCAGCTAGAAGAAAGAAAATTTGACAACCTAGTAGAGCTATCCAAATAAACTTTGTTCTGTTATTACTCACGATGGTTTAACTATTTCTCTCTAGGTTTTTTCTTCGAGTGAACTTTGGTTGGACTTGCAAAACTAAGAGCATTAAAATCAATTGAGGAGAGGCCAAGCAATGAGAAATTAATTGGGTTAGGATTACTGATTACCCGAAACACAAATTTATATGCAGCTACCTCTAGAAGCAAAAGTGGTTCGGTTGTGGCCCGGTCTTGCAGTGAGTAGTTCCACCCTCGATTCCAGAAACTGTGAACAGCACTTAAGAGCCTGCAACCTGGGTGTGGTTCCATAAGCAAAGCGAAATGTTTGTAGTGAAATTTTTATCCAAGAACATCGAAAAATGATACTACTATTTGCTTGGGGGAAAACGAAACAGATCCTTAAGCCGGATTTGCCCTTCATGTTTTGTATAACCTTTTAAGTCGTTATACGTAGTTTTTCATGCTTATTATGGATATGGAGACTGCATGCTTTTTACTTGTATGCCATTATACTGTTTCCATCAGATAACCAATGTCAAACAACATTTTTTGGGGAATTTTGATCTATTCAATTATCGATTGGATTGTCCACTAAGAACATCTGTACACTTGCATGGTTACCTTCAGTGTTTTGTCTGCGATAGTATTATAGTAATGATATCAGTCAACTGGATTTTTGTGTTGTTTCGTACTGGGTGTAAGAAGAGTGTTATGTCATGCCTCTCATTTATGTACCATTGCCAACTTAACCTGATTGCAAATGCCATATCCTTTTGAACCCTTGTGCAGCTTACCTGATCCCATGGAGATAGGCGAGAGCATATTGGATGCCATATTATAGCTTGGAAGATGCCCAAGAAGTCGAGATGATGGATGTGGAGGAAGGAGAGTTGGTAGAACAGGATTCACAGTCTGATTTATGACAGAACATTGGTAGGGATCGTCGTTGCAGAAAAACAAGAGTCTTGCGAGACTATTGGTGTTCATGCAGTGGAAAAACAAGAATCTTGCAGTAAGAGTTGCAGGCGTAGGAGTAAGAAGAAGAAGAATAGAGGAAGGAAGGCCAGTTCAGGGCAAAAAGCGACAGATATTAACAAGTACTTGTGTTAGGAAGCATTTTCTTTGTTAATTAAGGTACAAGAAGTAATTTGGTTTTTTTCCTAAATATGTCTACTCCCTGGTCCTTCAATCCTATCCTTAGAACAAGCTTGCTTACAAATTAGGGAAATTTCGACCTCAAAGCTCAAGATATCTTTTACGAATTTTTTTTAATGAGAGAATTCTACTGTTTATTTTTTACTCCAGAAATTAACAAATCCAGGTGTGGGTGTGGATTGTTGAAATTTGTCTCTGCTCAACAAATCTTTTGAACAACTTTTTGGGGCTGTTTTCGGTCTTTGTATTCTAGCATTTACTGTCAAATCATATGTCTTGTTTGAGAGCTGCGTTGTCTTCTCTAGGCCTTCCATGCGTAATAGCATCTTCATTGATGTCATTTCTTTCCTTGCTGGTACAGGCAATTGCTCTTTGCTGCGAATTTGTAAACTGTCTTGGCAAGCCTTCTCTTTAGTGTTTGCTTTAGGTGTCACTTCCAGCTTCCATCAGAAAATGGCTTTCATTTTACTCCAGCACTTGGATTTTGACTCAGATTTTGTTTCAAATATTCTGTTGTTTTTTTTTGTTTGCTGCAGACTGCATTTGGAAAATAAAGTATCAATTTTTGGCTTTTACTCTGTCCCCTCGTTCCTATGTCGGAATGTGAAGGTGACATTTATCCTCACTAGGTTGAAGGGGTAATGCGTATATGTTCGGAGACTAACTGAATGCGTTTCTATGTTGTTTGCAGGTTTGTTTTAGATACAGGTAGACGCCTGCAAGAGAAAAAAACATATCTGGTGCACACTGCTGTTGGATGTTTGGGTATATCTGCTTGGGTTGATCTCATCAAAGAGGTAAATTGCATTCCTGTAATAGTTGTAATGTTAGGGATTAGTGGTTGTTTGAAAGGAAATCCCCATTGGATATGCTGGAAAAATGGGCTGTATTTGACATATAAGCATCAGTGTGACTTTGACTAGTAAAATTCTAGAATTGTGCAGTTTGTGCATGAAATAGCACATAAGCCACCCATCTTTGCTGAATCATATTTATAACTAAGTTTGTAGTAAATCATGCCGTCTTGGGTGAGAGCAAGCAAAAGGTTCACATGATAGCTTTCCTGTAACTCAACCATTGTACCAACATAATGGAGGTAATGCATACCAAGTCCAGCCAATTTGTTAGCTGCTATGTTGTATTTTTGCTATAGAAAATTGTGGATTTCAAGTGTAATGGTGCAGCAGTTTATTCTGCATATAGCATCAGGACTTCTCTATGATCCTACTTGTGTACATAATCCCAAGTACTTGGTTTTTCAGTCCCTTTGGCAGCTCAATTTCTGTACAAGGGATGATATTTGAGCTAATTCTTATGGTGAAAACGACTGAGGAAGCAAGCCTGCCTGATGTCAACTTGCTTGTATGTGCATTGAAACTATGAACATAATCCTTGATTCCTTATCCTTATGAGGACTATTTTTCAATCTGCATGATGCTTATTACCTGTTAATATATCCCAGATCCTCCCCGACATACAATTGAATGGTTTCAACTGTGGAATTATGTTTTGTCTATGTTAGGCCACTTTGGTTGCCATTGTATACTAGCTATTCCATTGTGTGGTGTCTCCTTTTTGCTTCTGTTGGCTGTGTTTTTCTTTTGAGGTCAATTTTTGTGTTCTGCAAACTTTTTCTTCATCATACTTCAGCCTTTTCGTTTCTTTCCCAGAAGTTATTTCTACTGTCATCTTTTTCTTAGTAAACATCCTTAGGTTGTCGCTTTTGACAGTCCTACCTAGTGAGTTGTTCAGCTGAATAGTCTTAAAGTTTCTCGTGTACACTCCAAAAGATGGATTACCCAGGTGATTATTTTCTTCTTTCTATCACTGCCTTGTTTGGTAGTCTTACGTTTTATGTACCTTTGATTCGGTTGATACCAGAGATTCAGCTCGTTACACTTAAAGGTGGGAGATTACAAATCCAATTGTTGATTGAGGAAAGGCCTAGAGCTTATAGTGCCTATTCATTCTATTTAAGAATCCAGTAACTAATTCCTTATTTTCTGATGCTCAATTGTTGCCTTACCCTCGCAAATGTATCTTCTAGAAGCCATTTATAAGTAGAGCGAGAAAAGAATTTCAGTGGCTTCCTCTTTTTGGCAATGAATTTTCCAATTGAGCTCCCTGGTTGGGGGAGGCTATGCTTTGGGTTGGGGTTTTTTGGTCATTTCATGGCTTATGGGTTGTGGGCGACAGGTACTATTTATGTACTGTAGCTGGGTTTTAATTTTTGCTTAAATGGGTTTTTGGACTTCCTGGGATTTCCCTCTATGTCCTGTTTTTGCTTCTTCGACCCTTGCTTTTTTGTCCTTAGCACGGTGGGCTTTGGTAAAATCAGTTGTTACACATACATACATGATACACACATGCATTTACTGTTTACATATTTCTTGATTTGATTTCTGTGGTTTTAGATGGAAACAAGTCGTACTTGGGGAATCTTTTAGGGGGATTTTGATGATTCAGCCAAATCTTCGTATTTTTGTTTGCTGTTTCTTCTTTTTTTTTTGGCACTTCTTTTTCTTATTTTTGTTTTCTGTCTGCCAAAGTTTTGTGTTTGTTGATTTTTGGGCACCTCATTATACTTTGGGAGAATTATGAACCGAGACCTATAAAGAAGAAGAAAACGCAAAGTATGAGGCATTGATCGTGAGGCCAATCCCTTTTGGGTTTTGCCGCGATAGCTATAAGGCTGTGAGGATCAGTTGAGCAGAATTTCAGAGACCAGGATCAGTTGCTGCTTGGAGGTGTTATTGCTGCCGATGCTGCGTTTTCAGGTTCACAATGGAAGGATTAATTTTATTCCTTCACCACTTGACTGCTGTCTGTTGATTCAAAATGGAAATATGGATTTTTGCTCAGAGGCTATCTTAGATTGAACTGCTGTTTATGTCTGTAATATTCCATTCTCCAGCACACTAAAACTTCTAATCTATGTAAATTTTGGTTGCTTGCAAGATTTTTAGGTTCCCGCATATTGCAGGCATAGTGGACAAACGGCCCAATAAATATTAGCAATCTAATTTATGTAGTCAAAACAACGGCATGACAATCGTGCGTAGCTCATAGCAATGTCACTAATTAGCATAAAACGTTACAAGAAAGAAAAATTTTGAATCATATCACGGATTGGATGATTGAAAGGTGTGAGAAATGAAGAAATGAAGAGCAATGTTGATTTTCTTGGTCTATAAATATATTTTTCTCTATTCTCACCCAATTAGTTAGATTTGGTGAGACCTTTCTTTTGATACCATTTCTCACAAGCAATGGGCTTTAGGGAAATGACAAATCCGTTTATTTTGTGCTGTTGTTTGCAAGTACTCTGCTTTCAGTTTCCGTATTACCTATATGAATTAGTTTTTTGATATAATAAACTAATGCTTTACAGCTCTAGGAAGACATAAGGTGACGAAGATGATAAAATTTTTAGGACACCATAGATCATAACTTACTGAAGTTGGGGATGAAAGAGGGTGATCTGTGAGTAGATTCCGTACTTTTATTTGGATTGTCGTTAAACTCTGCCAATCAACTTTATATTGTGGTTAAACTGAATGTTATTCTTGAACTATGCTAGGGATATATGAATGTCAAGTTTGTGCCATCACTTCATTCTGGATAGGCTTAGTTTTCAGGCTGGGCATTCGCTAGAGAATATGCTATTCAGCAGAAGATGTGTTTTCTTTTATCATTTAGAGACATTAACTTGTTGAGACAACATGATGTCATGAAATCCTATATTCAACTAATTGCCCGGTTTTACTAGCATAGATAGTGTGTTGAATGGTAATGAATCTTGGAAGCCCTTGGAGCTTTGTAATGTAATTGCAATCAAGTCATTCCCTTCGAGGCCATGATTAATAGCATGATTGTTCATCCTTACCATTTTTTTTGTTGCAACCATGAGGCTCGTGCCTATTCAATATCACTCTCATTTGTTATCAAGTTGTGATATTTATTCGCATATGTATGTTTCACAAGTATGCAGTTTATTCTTTAAATCTGAATACTACAAGTCCTGCTTACATAGATGGCTGTGTTTGACAGCTGGTGGCAGTTTCCGAATTGCTCCATTGGAAGGCCTTGGTAGATTTACTTAGGGTTCAAATAACTTAAAGAGCTAACCGCCTTCTCTTTCCATGCAGGTCAACTCCTCTTGCTGCTGTAGAGGTTTCCACATGTTCCTACATTTTCTCTCTGCATAATAATTGGAAACAAACTTTACGCCTTGGCTTTCTTGATCTGGTATGAGTTTGATCTACTTAATCTTTGCTGTATAGATATTTACAAATTTACTTATATTATAGTGTGCTGATAGCCTGGTACTATAAGTTTACTTTGTTAATGTGCTTTGATGCTAGATTTTGCATGCAATAGAAAATCGTCATGACTAAAAAAAATACATAGTATTAGATTTTAGTGTTGGAGTGTATTTTCCTTTGCTACAGATGTTGGTCTCGTAATTCTAAAACAACTTTGTATTTTGAAACAAATTGTCATTTTTTAAATGGCTGAGAAAAATATTCTCCTCGTTTTGCTTCTACATTCCTTGCTTCTTTTCTTTGAATTTGACATGGCGTGTTGGTTCTTTTTGGACTTGTTTAAGTGGTTTTTTAGTGTTTTGTTGAGTGGTGGAATATTTCTAATCATGATGATTTGAGTTGAGAAATGAGTTGAGTTGTGGTTATAGGCAAATGGGGGTAGGGGTTGTTCAAGTGTAAAACTCGACATAAGTGGCTGGGGGAGGAGCTTTTGCCAAAATGCCCAGGGTTATTTTTGTTATCTACTCAACAAGATGCAATGATTGCTGACATGGTGGATAATGAAAATCAAGGCCAATGGAAGTTTCAGTTTAGAAGATTATATGACTGGGAGGTGGACCAACTCAACATCTTGGGCCAGCTTTTGAGTGTAGTGCAGGTGCAGGAGTCCCAGGAGGATTGCCTTCAATGGAAATGGAGCAAGGACTTATCTTTCTCAGATAATTCTGCATATTCTAAATGGAAAGACCAAAAATCCACTGAGGATAAGGAGATGTTTGCTGTTTGGAAAAATATTTGTCCTCCAAAGGTAGAGCTTTTTGTGTGGATGGCCATTCAAGGATGCACAGCTTCCAAGTCAGTTCTGGTGGATAGAGGTATCCTAAATAGCAACCTTGGTCAATGCCTTTTCTGCAATGCAGCTGTAGAAACACCAAACCACTTGCTTCTATTATGTGATGAGGCTAGAAGGGTATGGGAAAGCGTAATTTCTTGGTGGAATATCGTTTGGGTATGCCCCCCCTAATTTGAAATCTCTCCTTGCTTTTTTGGGACAGCTTCAAGTTTAGCAAGAAGCTTTGCTGGCAGGCTTCCTTTTACTCTGGGGTATGGACAATTTGGACAGGTAGAAATGAACTAGTTTTCAGGAACAAAGTGTGGGAAGTGGAGGAAATATCCAACTTGGTTAAAACGAGAATGGTGATTTGGATCAAAGGCAAGTATAATATCAGAGAATACTCTATTGAAGACTTCAAATGGAATCTAGTTGGGATAAGGTCAGTAAAGATTTGACGGTGTCTGTTCCTTTGGGTCTTCGTCTATGGGTATTTTTGGGTAGGTTCTTAGGTGGTCTTGGTCTCTTCTTGGCTTTGTGTCCTTTTTGTTTTGGGGTTGTTTGAGCTCTGTGTCTTGTCGGGGTTTTTTGGTCTGTTCTTGTGTTTGGCTTGTGGGTCTTTTTTCTCTCAGTCTTAGTCTGTTGGTCTGCTACTTAGTGTCTTGTGTCTGTTCTGGGTGTTTGTGAGTTTTTTGGTTTTCTTGGTCCTGTGTCTATTGTGTCAGTCCTTTTCTTATTTTGAGCCTGTCTTTGTGTTCTAGTATTGTGTTAGTTTTATTGTAGTTGTTGCTCTTTCAACTCCTATCCTTTGGAGGGCTAAGAGCAGTTTATGATTCTTTTGCTGCTGCTGAGTTTAAGATTTTCATGGTCTCTTTCCAACCCAATGTTTGGGGGGCTAAGAGGCTAAAATTGGATGGTTTTTCTTCCTCTTTCCAACTCCAACTCTTGGGGGGCTAAGAAAATTAAGGTTATATGCTGGCTCATTTGGAAACTGCTTGATGGGTTTTCTTCCTCTTTCCAACTCCAACTCTTGGGGGGCTAAGAGAATTAAGGTTATTTGATGTCCACATTTGGAAACTGCTGCACTTAGTTCTCAAATTTGCTTCTGCTCATGTAATAGTTGCTGTTTGGAGGGTGCTGTCAGTTTCTTGAAGTTTCCTGCTCTTGAATTGTATGCTGAATGGTTAGGTTGTCTTGATCTCTTACCAACCCCATTGATTAGAGGGCTAAGAGGCAGCCATTGAATGCTTTCTCCTCTTTCCAACTCCAAGTCTTGGGGGGCTAAGAGGTTAAGGCTAACTGCTATCTTAGAGTTATTCTACCTTTTTGCCCTCTTTTGTGGGCTTTGGTTGCTGCTACTGAAGATTATGTGTGAACTTTGTTGCAGGAATCACCTACTTCGAAGGTGCTCCTCGATCCGCATTTCTCAGGAAGAAATGTGATGGGAGCGTGTTCCCATTGAGACGGGATTGCGCTCCTATGTGAGAGAGAGAGAGAGAGAGAGAGAGAGAGAGAGAGGTGTTCTGACCGTTGAAGTCGAAGACGATGAAGCATTGCAGCAGCTGCTGCTGCTCTGACTGCTGAGATAACTTTAGGGTTTTACTCTATATTTTGCTTTGGGCCAGCATTTTTACTATGTAGTCCCACTTGTCTAAAGCTTTGCATATCTCAACTTGTGGGTTATAAATACATCTCCTTTACTAATGGGCCATAAAAACATATGCTCAACCTCTTCTATTTCTAATACTTGTGCGTGAAAATATATATTTTCCTGTATAATATAAATAAAACATATGGTATTATTTAAAAAAAATATAAAATAAAATATACATAGGTGCTCCCAAACTTAGGAGCTTTTCGGTACCTCCGCTCCCCCGCTCCCGTTCCCTTTTTGTGCAACTAAGTGTGTGAAGCCTGTCTCAGTGGGCTTTGCTACTGCGCTGATTCTGCTCTTTTCTTATGATGCTGTTCTGTAGCTTTTATGCTACTATGGGGGATGCTTCTTATTTCGTTGGTCATGATGCTAATCCCTTATTCATAATGTTGTGGCCTGATGCTGAGTTTTAATCTATTTTACTGCTGTACCTGCCTCTTTATGATAGGTCATGGCTCCACCATGCCATGCCACACACCTTTGAAACATGGTTGTGCTGCTGCTGGTTCTGCGCTACTCTGCTGATGTGATGCTGGAATGTTTCTTTGCTTCTGATTCAATTACTCTCAAATTGGATCCCTTTTGTTGGTTGAGGCTGATTACTCTGAAGATTTCGGGTTCAATTCTGATGTCTCTATGGACCTGCGTTTGAACACTGGTTTATGGGGATATTCTTTTTAGTGGAAGTTGCTTAACTGCTTAGCTTTTGGATGATTCCACTTCCCCTCTTGTGGCTTCATTCATCACCTTGTTGGATGTATTTTTCTTTCCTCTTTCCTTTTCTTTTGGCCGTCTCTATGTTTCAAGTGCATCCTTGCAACTAGAGTTTCGGCCGCCTAGATGTACCCTTTGTCAAGTTCTAACAAAATCTTGTTGCCTATCAACAAAAAAAAAAACTCGAGATCACCTTTCTTCATTTTATTAGTCTACAACTATGTAGCATGGTCACAGACATGAGAGTGAGGGATATAGTGTCATGAAAGCTCCTTTCATACCTAGTCAATAATGCTGTTAAAGTTCCAGTTTCTCAAATGTTCTAGAAATACCCAGCTCGAGCATATTTTCAACAATGGAGATCTCTCAACCCTTTGCAACTTGAACGTAGGGCAGCAATATAGAGAAAATGTGAAGTTTAAGTGTTATGTCCTCATAAGTTGTAATATTCTAGCTTACTCCTTTATAATATTCCTGTTTGCAGATAGAAGAATTCAAAAAATTTGCCTCAGATACCAATGCATATCAGAATATATGCTCCAAGATTGCTCCATCAACTTTTGGCCATGATGATGTGAAAAAGGCTGTGGCTTGTCTTTTGTTTGGAGGATCGAGGAAGGTATATCATGTACGCCTTCAAAATGATGCAGTATATCTAATAGCTCAATGAATTTTCCTACCTGTACAGTTTTTGCCGGAAGGCGTGAAGCTAAGAAGTGATATAAATGTTTTGCTTTTGGGAGATCCGTCAACTGCTAAATCACAGGTCTGATAAATATCTCTTAGGCTTCTTGTCCGTCAGGTCTTTTCTATCACTATTTTCATGTAAAGATTGTTGTTTTGGCTGGAAGAACCATATTATTCTCTGTTTTTTTGGCTGGCACCATGTTATTTCCTTTGTTGAAAGAAAAAACTAGTGTGCTCATTGGCGGCTCTAGGAATTCTTCCTTGGGTATTCAGAAATTGTACTATACTATCTCGAGAAACCACAACTATATATATAAACAAAAAGTCATACATTACATCTAAAATGTGACCGAAAAATAGCAAAGTATATAAGCTATTACAATTGTCCTCGACGAGTTTTCATATTTTGAAACCGTTGCATGATGTCCTCGTTATCAACGGTATCAAATACATCACTCTCTATATAAGTAATTAAGCAATCATTCATCCATTGATTGGGGTGGGTGTTCAATAACATTTGGATTGGGTGTTCAAACAATTGGGTTGGGTGTTCATTGACAATTAGATTGGGTTTCAAAGTAAGGCTAGTCCAAATTTTTTACATGTATTCTAAGCCAAAAAATTTTTTTTTGGGGGTCAGTTGCCCATGGTTTCATGTGAATGGAGCTGCCTCTGAGTGTGCTCAATATGGTTCATGCTCTTGTTTTCAATCCATCACAAATAAGTTACTAAGTTCTTGTCATTTTGCTGTGAAGTTCCTCAAGTTCATTGAAAAGACAGCTCCAATAGCTGTATATACTCCAGGAAAAGGCTCATCAGCTGCTGGTATTACTTCTTCTGTAATTCAAGACAACAGCTCTGTAAGTTCACGAACATGTTTGGTACTTATGTACTCATTATTGGTGACCTATAATGTGGAGATAGTTTGTTGTTTCATTGGAAACATTTTCCGTTTCCTTAGATGCAAAATAAATCTGACTTGCAAATCCATTTCCCCCTTACTCTGTGTGAATTTTACTTGGAAGGAGGAGCTATGGTTTTGGCAGATGGAGGTGTTGTCTGCATTGATGAATTCGACAAAATGAGACCAGAGGACAAGGTAATGTAACTAATATTAGGTGTTAATGAGCAGCTTTTTCAACTCTTTTTTTCTTAATTTTGATGGGTTTACATATGTTTGATCTAGAGTTGCTATTCATGAAGCCGTGAAGCAGCAAACCATTTCCATTGCCAAAGCAGGAATAACGACTGTTCTAAACTCTAGAACCTCTGTGCTGGCAGCAGCTAATCCTGAATCTGGACATTATGATGATCTCAAGGTCAGTAACGTTCTTGTTTTTATTTTTATTTCTTCATCTTTTCACATTTTTTATACAGTTAACTGAGCAACTAACGAGATGATTTACCTCCCAGACTGCTCAAGACAATATTGATTTGCAGACTTCTATTCTTTCGAGATTTGATTTAATCTTCATTGTGAAAGATATCAGGCTGTATAGTCAAGACGAGGTACTGAAAAACTAGTTAACTCTGTGGACCTATGGTCAAGTCTTAGCTAGCTGCAGCTGCTACTAGCATATTATTGAAAGAATATAGCTTACAGTCTGTTTTTTTTTTTTTTTGGGGGTTATTTCCTCCTGTTTGATTAAAATCTAGTGAAATTTGGTACTTACTAATTTCCTTGGGCACTAAGATATAGGTGCCATGTTGCTAATGACAAACATGTCAATGAAGCTATTGTGAATATATATTCTGTATCTTGAATATATATTCTGTATCTTCTTGTAATATGCTATTTTAGGACATGTATCGTAATCAAATCCTAGCATAATCATAGGGTAATCATATCGTAATCAAATCATAGCATAATCATAGGGCAATCATATCGTAATCAAATCTTGTAATCTTCCTTTCTTAGGTGTAGCTTTACTCTATTTAAAGGTGTACTCACCTCATTGTAATTCATTCAGAAATAATATCAGTATTTCCGTCTCTGTGTCTCTGTTTTCTATCATGGTATCAGAGCAGGTTCCGAAACCCTAACCCTGTTTTTCGATCAACCTTCTATCCTCAGATCTCTCTCTCCGTCAGCTACTATCGATCCCTCTCTCTGTTTTTTTTTTAGCAACCCAAATCACAAGAAACACCCATAGCAGTCAACACCCATCCTTCTCCAACCGCCGGTGACCTACCCACACTCCGACAACCTCCAGCAACACTTGTCGACACTGTAGCAGATCCGGCGACCTCTGTTACAGCTTCGACTAACCAGTCTAAGGCAGATTGGTACTCCGGTATTCTGTTTTGTTTTTTGTTTTTGACTGCGTTTCTCTGTTAGCATCATGTCTGGCGATAAAAATCAGGCTATTAGTGTTCGTTTGACCGGTAACAACTACTCCTACTGGAAGCATCAGTGCCCTAACCGTCCCAAGCCAAAGGGGCGAAATGTTACTCAGTCGACTGGTTCTCATGCCCCACATCAGTCTCGGGCACCACAACAGTATTCTTGCCCTCCTGCAGCCTTGGCAACACCGACCTCCAGTAGTGCACCTCCAGAGTTTGATTATGAGCAATTTCAACAGTACCAGGCTTACATGGCAGCCATTCGAGGGGGTTCCCCCCAAGCTTCTGCCATGACTACCACTCACTCAGGTTTGCGCGGTTCTCCCACCTCAGGTATCCAACCCACCACTTGGATCTTTGATTCTGGCTCTTCTCACCATATGACCCCTGATCTGTCTCTTCTTAGTAATTGTCTGCCACCTGTTTTTCCTATTAGTATTGCCACAGCCAATGGTTCTCCCATGCATGTTGCTTCTATTGGTTCCATTCTATCTTCTACTGCACCGTCACTATCTATTCCTAATGTCTTTTATGTTCCTCAGTTGTCTTTGAGCCTACTTTCAATCAGCCAATTATCCGACTCTGGTTTTGATGTTGTTTTCTCTTCCTCTGGTTGTGTTGTACAGGATCGGGATTCCAAGAAGCAGATTGGGGCAGGCCGTAGAGTTGGTGATCTCTATCTTTTGGAGCACTTGCATCTCCCAATAAAACCTTCTTCCACTGCTGCGTCATCTTTTTGTTTAGATCATAAGTCATCTCCGTTTTATCTTTGGCATTCTAGATTAGGGCATCTGTCTAGTGAACGTCTAAAACTTTTAGTTCAGTCAGGTCATTTGGGTCATATTTCAGTTAGTGATATTTCAGAATGCAGTGGTTGTAAGTTTGCAAAAATGTCAGCTTTACCTTTTAATAAAAGTACTTCTGTTTCTACTTCGCCTTTTCAGCTTGTTCACACTGATTTATGGGGCCCTTCTCCGGTTGCTACTAAAGGTGGTTTTGTTTATTATGTCTCTTTTGTGGATGACTTTAGTCGGTATACTTGGGTTTACTTAATGACACACAAATCTGAGTTCTTTACGATTTATAAGAATTTTCATGCCATGGTTCAAAATCAGTTTTCTACATCGGTTAAAATTCTTCGGTCTGACTTGGGTGGGGAATATTCACTCTCAGAGTTTCATAAATTCCTAGATTCGCTTGGGACTATCCACCAATCGTCTTGCACTGACACTCCTGCCCAAAATAGTAGAGCTGAAAGAAAACATCGTCACCTTCTTAATACTGCTCGGTCTCTACTCCTGTCTTCCTCCGTCCCATCCTGTTACTGGGGAGAAGCTGTTCTCACTGCAGCCTATCTCCTGAATCGGATGCCCACCCCTCTTCTCTCTGGTAGCTCTCCATATGAGCGGCTTTATGGTCAGGTTCCTAATTACTCTCTTCTTCGAGTGTTTGGTTCTACCTGTTTTGTTCTCCTCCCCAAGAAAGACCGCACTAAGCTCAGTGCCCGCTGTGTCTTAGGTGTTTTTTTGGGATATGGCATTAATCAAAAAGGGTATCGGTGTTATGATCCTGTGACCAAAAAGCTTTATGTTTCAAGGCATGTTGTCTTCTTAGAGCGTCTGCCCTATTTTACTCTTCCTCCTCGCACTGCTCCTGTAGCCAAAGAAGAACTGATCCATATTGACCCCTTCCCTATGGATATGGATGTGCCTCCCGAAGAGTACACCTCCACTCTTCAGGTATCTGATATTTCTACGTCCCCCTCAGCATCACCTCGCCGTGCTCCGATCACCCAGGTCTACACCCGTCGTCCAACTTCTACAGCTGCTCCCCAATCTGCCTCCACGGATCTTGATCCGCCTGTCCGCCGGTATCCCCTCCGGGACAATCGTCAACCACCGGTAAAATATGGCTTTACTAATACCTGTTTCTCATCCTCTTATCAATCATTCCTTTCCCGCATTCACACTTATTTTGAGCCTAGGTCCTATAAAGAAGCTTGCAATGATCCCAATTGGGTGGATGCCATGCAAGCTGAACTTACTGCTCTTGCTCACAATCAGACTTGGGAGTTGGTTTCTCTTCCGGATGGTAAGAATCTCATTGGTTGCAAATGGGTCTACAAGGTTAAGACTCATTTTGATGGTTCTTTAGAACGGTATAAAGCCCGCCTAGTTGCTAAAGGATTTTCTCAGGAGTATGGGATTGATTACGAGGAAACTTTTGCCCCTGTTGCCAAAATGACCACTGTTCGCACCTTGATCTCAGTGGCCGCAGTGCATCAATGGCCTCTTTCTCAGTTGGATGTAAAGAATGCTTTTCTTAATGGCAATCTCTCTGAAGAGGTTTATATGCGGCCTCCTCCTGGTTTCTCTCATCCTTCTGGTATGGTTTGTCGCTTGCGTCGTGCTCTCTATGGCTTGAAACAGTCCCCTCGCGCTTGGTATTCACGCTTCCAGGATGTTGTTCTTCAGATTGGCTTCACGCCTAGCATGCATGACTCTGCTTTATTTCTCCGTCGCACCTCTCATGGCCTGGTACTTCTCCTACTTTATGTTGATGACATGATCATCACTGGTTCTGACTCTGCTGCTATTGCTGAAGTTAAAAGTCATCTCTTCCGTGAGTTCGAAATGAAAGACTTGGGGCCCGCTCCGTTATTTCCTTGGTATTGAAGTTGCTTCCTCTCCTCAGGGGTATCTTTTGGGACAGTCCAAGTATGTTACTGATATCCTCCACCGTGCTCGCCTCACGGATACAAAGACTGTTGATACTCCCCTTGAGCTTCATGCCAAGTTCTCTGCCTCTGATGGTGTTCCCCTTGAGGATCCTACGGAATATCGCGAATTGGTAGGCTGCTTGGTTTACCTTACGGTTACTCGGCCAGATATTTCTTATGCAGTTCACATTGTTAGTCAGTTTGTCTCTGCTCCTCGGACTACGCATTGGGCTGCCCTCTTACGTATTCTCCGTTATCTTCTTGGTACCCTTCATCAGTGCCTTCTGATTTCTTCTGCATCAAGCTTAACCCTCCATGCTTACGCTGATGCTGACTGGGCAGGTGATGTCAATGACCGCAAATCTACCTCTGGCCTTTGTGTTTTTCTAGGCGATTCTCTTATCTCCTGGAAAAGCAAAAAGCAATCTGTTGTTGCTCGCTCTACTACGGAAGCTGAATATCGTGCCATGGCCCATGCTACCTCTGAAATCGTCTGGCTTCGCTGGCTTATTTCCGATATGGGGGTCTCTGTTACAACTCCTACGCCTCTTTACTGCGACAATAAGAGTGCTATTCAGCTTGCCCACAACTCGGTCTTCCATGAGCGCACGAAGCACATTGAGATTGATTGTCATTTCATACGCCAGCATCTTCAGTCTGGCACCATTGCTTTACCCTTCGTCTCCTCTACATTGCAGCTGGCTGATTTCTTCACGAAGACTCATACCGCTGCTCGTTTCCGTTTTCTCCTTGACAAACTCTCGGTGCTCTCTGCCCTCGCACCTTGAGTTTGAGGGGGGGGTGTGAATATATATTCTGTATCTTGAATATATATTCTGTATCTTCTTGTAATATGCTATTTTAGGACATGTATCGTAATCAAATCCTAGCATAATCATAGGGTAATCATATCGTAATCAAATCATAGCATAATCATAGGGTAATCATATCGTAATCAAATCTTGTAATCTTCCTTTCTTAGGCGTAGCTTTACTCTATTTAAAGGTGTACTCACCTCATTGTAATTCATTCAGAAATAATATCAGTATTTCCGTCTCTGTGTCTCTGTTTTCTATCAGCTATCAGGCTTTTCAACAATGCCACAATGGATGCAGCAAGGTCAGGAATCAATCAGCATATTGATCGTACTCCTGAGATGGCAAAGGAGATAATGGTTTGAGTTGAACAAGACTTGTTTTACGCATCCATTTTCAATGCTTTCTAGCTCGTAGTGGCTTTACAATTCAAACGTTCCTTTTCATGAACAGCAAGCAGAAACCAAAATAAAGAGAAGAATGGGCATTGGAAGCCACTTATCAGATAGACGGCTGATTGAGGAGCTAGGCAAGATGAGAATGAATGAATCCATTGCAAGGGTCAAATGCCTTATACTCATGAATGAATATATTCAAACAGCCAGTTTAAATTTTTACAGAGAGACCGGAAAAGTAAAATGTGGACCAAATTTGGAAAAAGCCCATTGAGGACAAATAAGCCGAAATTCCTAGCTTATTAAAGTCCTTGGTGGATTCCCCCCCCTCCCCCCACCAACTTTTGTCCATGTTTTGAAAGTACGGCCATGAAAGTAAAACCAATGACCAAAAGGGGAACAAAATTAATGAGGAAAAATTCTGGAAAGTTGTCTTTCTCTGATTTTCCGAAGGAAATGCAAGTTCTTACCCGCTCTGAATAATTATTGCTGCTAAAGGAATATCACTAGGAAGACAATAGCATACTTGAAGCTAATGCCCTTTCTTAGCTTCCAAGAACATATTGGCGAACACGGTTGTTTGTATTGATGTGGTTTTCACATTTGGCAGGTTAGAAGAGCTCTGTTAATCATGCATCAAAGAGATGAGTTGAAGACAAGTGAGAAAGGCGTGTGGTTGTTCGTAAAGCTTAATCCCTAACAATGATTAATCTGTTAGGATGTTTACATTGGGTTGGATCAAGCTGATCTTCATTTGTCATTCTGCAGAAGCCAATCAACAGTGCACAGGGGATAACTTCAGAGCAATTCGTGTTGCAAGTTTCTAATTTATTGGGCACTGAAGGTGGTTTGATGATTAGAGATTTTGAAAGTAAAAGTTTGTATAACTAGGAAATTTCTCCTGTGTACCTGTCAAGGAGCCATTCCCTGATTGATACCGCCTCCTCTCGCTTTCTTCTCGATGCTGCTGCATGCACTTTCCCAAACGCTGCAGCAGCTCAACGACCTCGCTGCCGTCAAATAAGTTCTCTCAACGCTCTTAAAACGTCATTAAATCAGGATACCCACTTCGATTCTCAGGAAACTTGCTTCTCAAACTGGACTCTGTTTAGGTAATTATCATCTTTTTATAATCCATTGCATGCAGTTTATAAATATTGATCTATGAGTAAAAGAACCGATCCAAGATTAAAATTTTTGCAATTTTCTTATCAGTGTTGAACAATTTTGAAGTGTGGTCCATAATAGCCCCTCTGGATTGAGGGATTTTAAGAAAAGAAAAGAAAGGAAAGGATTAGAGTTCTTGCCAAAATCACTCATTTTGATTGAGTACATTAGGTGAGAAATGGAGAGAATGGCACCAAAATGATAGTTTTTGATTGGCTCCTTCTCCTTTCGTATCACACCATTTCTCTTGATCCAAAGGGGCTAAGTTGTGTTACCTTATGGGAGATCTGAGACGGGTTTTGATTGCAGGGTGGTGATCTGATGATTAGGGACAGGTAAAGATCGATTATCAGAGGGAATTAATTGATGAGGTTACGATTAAACGAAGTGGAATTTCGAGTATATCATTGAAGAATGACAAGGTTAGGTTTGCGAGCGATTTATTCACTTACCCCTATTGATTAATACTAAAGTGCTTCTCCTTTTCATTTGATTTGGTTTTGTCTCTAATTAGTCGTGCTTTTTTTTTTTTTTTGGGTACCAACATCTTCAATATGGTGATCTAGGCTGTTAGAAGGCTCTTCCGGATCTAAAGGTAATTGTTTGTTCATTTTTAGTTTTAAACTAATAATTTGTTTTAGTTTCCTTTTGTTTGAATTTGTTGGGGCTTTTGAAAAACCCTAACCATCTATTCCATCTTCCCAATTGAAACCCTAGCGTTGAATTGGTATGCAAGTTTGATCAATCCCATTAACTGTCAGTTTGATCAAACTTAGTTGGTATGTATTTTACTAAAATCGACACGGACACACAACTTCTCAATCATATTTGGACAGGCAAATTTTCAGAATTGGGAGGACACGACACGACAAGACACTTTGGCTCAAGTTAAGTAGTATTGCCCTAACAAGGAGAATAGGACTAGGTGGCTCCATAGCTGAATTTGTTTTTCAAATGATTAACAAATCTTGCTTAGTTTTATCACTCGCCCCTTTTATAAGATCAATTTAATATTACAATTTGTTTAGTTCTATCTTCTTTCTCTTTATTTTAGAAAACACCTGAAGTCGAATGTGATCCAGGTAGTTGTATTTATTTATCCCTACAGTTGATCCAATACAAAAGGCCACCTTGCTAATTCATTGTTTTCTTCCTATTTTTTATGTCAAGGAGGGGGTAAATTGTGCAGCGATACCACCGGTAAGAGGCTTCTATTTTCTTCGCAAGGGACAAAAAGGATTTGTACCCGAATCCCAATTTGAACCGGTCAATCAGGTAGTTAAATTAGGTTAACCTTATCCTCCAGCTTGATATGTTGGCTTTGTTGGTTAAAACTAAATGGAATTATCTGTGATTCTATAACTTTTAAAGCAGATTTGACTTTGTTGGCTTTAAAAACCGGCCAATCAACCACATGATATGTTGGCTTTGTTGGTTAAAACTAAATGGAATTATTTTGATCTAATAAACAGATTTTTTTCGAAGAAGATTTGGAGGAAGATGGGATGAGAAGTTAGGGGTCTGGATTCTCTTCTACAAGAGGTTAGCTGCTTTTTCCAAATACGGCATCATTTTGTGTGCTAAAAATTTGATGTTTCATGGGTGGATTCAGCTTTGGCACAGAAGGGTCACGTGACCATACTGGAATCATTGATTTTTTTTTTTTTGAAAAACTAGTGTAAGTAATATATACTTAAACTACATGAAACACAGCATAGATTGCGGCTTGTAGCAACAGTAAGTGCTTGGTCCTCCACACAGGAGGCTTGTGTTCGAGTCCTTATAGTTAGGGCTGTCCATCGGGCGGGTTCGGCCTGGTTCGGGTCGGGCCCGACCTGACATCTTTTGGGTTCGTGAAATATCAACCCGCAACCGACCGAACTTTTGGTCGGGTTCGGACGGGTTTGTGGTCGGGTGGGTTTTGTCGGGTTCAGTCGGGTCTTCGGATTGGGCCATTGTAGTGGGCCTACTATTTTTGGGCCGTATTCATTTTTCTGGGCTATTTTTTTCCATTTTCTTAAATATTTTGGGCCGTTAACTTCCTAAATTTGCAAGTTTCATAGCAGGCCCAATGCCCTCATTAACCTTTGGGCTTCCACCAAGCCATATAAAAAAAAATTCCTTAATTATATTGGGCCAAATGGCTCAATGCCCAGTTTTTCAGCAATAATCATTCATTCATCAACAAAAAAAATTCACATATTTCCAGTCCAGAGACTCCAGACTTTCATGGTTCCACCAAAGCCATATCAAAGAAAGTTCATCAATTATATTGGAATTAGGCCAAATGGCTCAATGCCCAATTTTCTAGCAATCATCATGCATCAACCAAAAAAAAATTAGACATTTCCAGCAAGAGATTTTGTAGAGACCCGTATTTATTTTAATAATTTTAATGCGAGATTATACTATAAAATATGAAATATGAGGTAGATATGAGTTGGGTCAATGTGAGATGACTTGTAAGTTGTGGGAGTTGACGTAATACAATAGAAGTGAAAGGGTGTAAGTGTTATTTGTGCTATATAAGTCAAAAAAATTGGGAAAGGAAATCACTTTCCCTTTTCTTTCTTCTTGACCGGCGTCTCTCTCTCTCTCTCTCGGCTCTCTCCTCTCCCACCTTCTCTCTTCGATTTCATCTACTACGAGTGAGAGTTTTGAAAAATCCCGAGTACAAAAGTTGTTCTACGCGACGAGAGCTTCCTATCCATCCAAGAAAATTAATGATCGGAGCACTGTGAAGTTTCCTCCATGTTCGGGCTTGCTTCTAACCTTCGAGGTAGGGATCTCCTGCCTTCTTTACATGTTTAAGTGCTAGTTTGATGTGTAAGAATCAAGTTTGTTCATCTATTTTGAGTCTTGAATAAATCTTGAGTATGCTGAAAATTTCGTGGGTTCTGGTAATCTGTCCTTTTGGGGCCCTTCTGCTAGGAATCAATTTTTGGTGTCTTCATAACTGTTAAAAGACGTTTCAATATGAAGATTTCGGTACCAAGATCATGCAAAAGTGATAATCACACAATTAGTTATGGATTTTAGAATACTGGCTGTTTGCTGGATGTGCGAATCTGTACGTGGCTGTCTTCTTTTAACGTTCTGGGCATGATGAACAATTTGGGTGACTCTGGGTCTTTTCCAGGAGCTGCATATTTAAGTTCAGAAGAGATTGGCGTTGGAATCAAGTAATTTGGTTAAGTATACAATTTTTGGTGAATTTCTAAAGCAGGGTTGGTTGACTGGTGCGAAAATGGTTGTGAATCGGTTTTTCTTTTGATTGTTGGGTTAACCTCCTCTCGTTTCTGAACCTGGAATTTTTACTGAGTTTAGGGCTTGTAGTGGTGCAACTTTTGGCATTGGTTTCAATGTTTTTGGGTTTAAGATGGAAGAGTTATGATTTTTCAATCAATTTTTCCTTATTCCCGCGTAGAATCTGACAGCACCGGCGGACTTTGGTAAAATGGCCATAACTCCTGGCTGAGGACTCGAAATGACGCACCGTTTGTTAGAAACTAGACACATAGAGCTTTCCAACGATACATCCCATGCATCATGGGTATGTCCGAGCGAAAATAAATTTGCATCCAAAGTTGACCCAAATTCTGCCTTTGCACCAGTTTCATGGTTACGTTGAGCCATAATCGCAAGGCCGTAGTAAGGTTACCCGAACTCCGTTTCTTTTTGATCTATGACCTTTGGATCGAAGAAGAAGAAGCCTACTTCTCAATGGTTTAAATGTCGTTCTTAAACATATGTTATTTGATCGGATATAGTCAGAACTTGAAGTGTGAATGATTAATTATAGGGATATGAGAACTAGTGAGCATAAGGGATAAAATATTTGTAAACGATTGAAATAGAAAATGGATTAGATGGATGATACGATCGATGATAAATTAAGTTGTAGAATGTTTGACGCGATGTGTAAATTATTTGATGTCTTTCCATGAGATTGAGTGTTTGGGCTTGCAGTGAGTTAAAAACAGGATTTGGTGAATCATTTGGCATGAGTGCATGGTTGTCAAGCATTGAGGGGTACTACATAGATGTGGATCTTTATAGGTATTTGCAAATTAGACTCTGAATGAAAGGATTTTAGTGGACGCACGGGGGTCCTAAAAGCCCAGAGTTTAATGAAAGGATTTCAGTGGACGCACGGGGGTCCGAAAAGCCCGGAATTGAGTGAAAGGATTTTGGTGGACGCACGGGGGTCCTAAAAGCCCGGAATTGAATGAACGGGGGTCCTAAAAGCCCGGAATTGAATGAAAGGATTTCAGTGGACACACGGGGGTCCTAAAAGCCCGGAATTGAGTGAAAGGATTTTGGTGGACGCACGGGGGTCCTAAAAGCACGGGGGTCCTAAAAGCCCGGAATTGAGTGAAAGGATTTTGGTGGACGCACGGGGGTCCTAAAAGCCCGGAATTGAATGAAAGGATTTCAGTGGACACACGGGGGTCCTAACAGCCCGGAATTGAGTGAAAGGATTTTGGTGGACGCACGGGGGTCCTAAAAGCCCGGAATTGAATGAAAGGATTCTGGTGGACGCACGGGCGTCCGAAAAGCCCGGAATTTAATGAAAGGATACTAGTGGACGCACGGGGGTCCGAAAAGCCTGGAGTTTAATGAAAGGATTCTAGTGATTCTAGTGGACGCACGGGGGTCCAAAAAGCCCGGAGTTTAATGAAAGGATTTTAGTGGACGCACGGGGGTCCCAAAAGCCTGGAATTTAATGAAAGGATTTTAGTGGACGCACGGGGGTCCTAAAAGCCCGGAATCGAATGAAAACATGCTTATAAGATTTTAAAGCACAGAAAATGAATGAATGAGATTAAGCACATGACATAAGTGATTGGGAATTGGTCGTTTATTTGTTACGTTATGCTATGAATCCTTCCGCATCAAGATGTTAAGTTTTAATGTGTATGGCAATTTGCAAATTCCTATCTGAAGGCAAGTTATGGTTTTACTTTGGTGGTATGTTTCTAATGGCTGGGTTATTGGTGTTTTCAAAAAGAAAAAGAAAAGAAAGGGAAATTGGTTTTGAAAATCGATAATGTGAATTTGAGACAAAGTGGAATACGCGTATGAGAAACACAGAACTTGAACTTGAGTTGCCACCTTGGATCGTCTAGTATGTCAATACGTGTTTTATGTTTCTTCTTTTAGGCCTCCAAATCATTGTAGCTTGTTCTCCTGATGTGCGGGGGGGCGACTTATTCTGTGTTAGTGTATATTCGGTACCTTGTGGTGTGATGCATTGTGGGAGTTACATACAGGGTATTTGCACATTAGACTAATAAAGGAAACCTTAAGGAGAAGGGTTTTTGGCTTGAAGTTAACTGGAAATTTGGAATTTGATTTGGGGTTTGTGGGTGAGTCTCCTTATTGTCGAGGTATGGTATTTTGAGTTCCACTTTTTGACAAAACAAATATGCTTTTGGAAAATGTTCTTACTTGGGATCTGTCTTCACTTCTGCATATAATTTAGGTATGGATATCTCTACGAGCTAGTGTAGCTCACCCTATCCTTTCAGGTACTCGCCATGGTACTTAGCTTGGATTGCGTGGAGTGCACATCGAGAAGTCTCTTGACAGCCTCATTGGAATCTTTAAGGAGTGGCTTATCATCAAGTTTAATTCATATCATGTACTCTACTTGCAATAGAAGGTTGTACCTTTTGATTAGACCATATGTAAAGCTATGTAGAAGCTCCTCTCCTTGATTACTATGAAACCCTTTTAATTGTAAATGTTTAGGAGACTTTATGTAAGAAAAAAAAAATTTAGAGAGAAGAAGAAGCGACTTGATTTGCTATTTGGATTACATGACATTTAAGGGTAAATATAGATGGGAGGAAGACTTCTGTTTGTAGAAAATATATTATTATTTTTTGTTGAAAATCGAGGGCGTGACAGATTTCTAGTCTTTCCGGTCCATTAGTAAGTCTACTACTAAATTCCCAGCAAGATTAAGCGGGAAAAAAGAAGAAGAAACCAAACACAACCACATAGGAAAAAAAAAAAAAACAGACCAAACACACGGCACACGGCACACAGCCATACAACCAGCCTCTCTAGTCTCTCCTCCCCTGTTTTTTCAGCAGCCGTACAACCAGTCGGTCCAGTCATAACATTTCCAGTTCACTACTATCTACTAGACAAGCAATTACAAGTCCAAAGTGATTAAAATACTACAAGTCCATAATAATTTAAAGCAACCAAACGCACAAGTCCATAATTAAATAAACTAGTCCAGTAGTTCAATGTCCAAAGTGCTCCCCAATCCCATGTAAATTGACCAAACCTATTGCATAGAAAGAAAAATCATACAACTAAATTGAAAACTTCAAAGATTACAAAATAACATAATGTTAAATGTTTTACCAAGGTCCAATGTCCAAAGGCCCATCACTCAATCCCTAGGAACTTGCGTTGCATCATCAGTTGATTCAGTTTGTAAGAGTTCTGAAAAACAAAAACAAAAAATGCTTAATTCAATACAATACTAAGAAAAAACTAAATAGTAAGTAGACTAGATCAATTGAATTAAATTACCTCGTTCAAGATCTTCAACTTTATCCATAGAGTGTCGAAGAGAGATTGGAACTGTGCTTAAAAGCCAATTTTGGGTGCATACAAGAGTCTCAACCATTGATGGTGAGAGTGAACTTCGAAATGGATCAAGTACGCGATCACCCGTACTAAAGGCCGATTCGGAAGCAACGGTAGACACGGGCATATATCTAATACATCACGTGCCATTTTTGACAAGATTGGATACTTGTTGGAATTGTTCTTCCACCATACCAAGATATCAAATCTGGATTGTCCCTACGTTCGCACAAATCTCCCAAGTACTTGTCTACTTTCGAAGAACAAACACTAGAATACTCTTCCTCCAAGTAAGTGTCAAATTCTCTAGCTAAATTCAAGCGACGATCACAATCCTCATTCTCCTCCATTGCTCTTGGCATTGAACTTGTACTAGGCACATTTTGTCTAACTTCACCTTCTTTTTCATAAAAATCATACAACTTGTTCAAAACATCCTTCACTTGTTTCTCCATTTTCTCACCCACCGCCCTCCCTTTGGATCTTGTATAACAAAACTTCACCAACCTTAACTTATACCGGGGATCAAGTGCCACCGCCACATAAAGTAAAGGATTGAATTTCTCTACATCCCCCCAATACGTCTCAAATTTTCTTTTCATTTCAATTGCCATCTTAGACATAAAAAGAATCTCGGTTGAGGATTGGTTCATCTATACGGGTATCAACCTCAAACAACTCATGAAAGAACACATTGGAGGTGACAAAAAGAGAAGCTGAAAATTTCTTGGTTGCATCATAGAAAAGTTTCAAGAAAGTAACAAACAACCCACACTTCTTCCAATCAAGTTTATTTGGGACAGTTGCTTGTCTTGGAGTTGGGACCCTACGGCTATGGCTCCCACCTTCGTCACCCTCACCCTCCAATGACAAATCCTCATCGCATTCTTTTATGCCAAAGAATTTTATAAAACTACTGTCTTCCTCCCCCATTCTTTGGAATGCCTTCTCAAATTTGATGGCTATTTCTAACATCAAGTAAGTGGAATTCCATCGAGTACACACATCCAGACATACAGTTTGTTTTGATTTAATTTTCTCCTCAACACACTTCTTGAAAGTCTCCATTCTTTGTGGAGAAGATCTCACATACCTTACAACATCACGAACACGCAAAATAGATTCACTCATATCTTTCAACCCCTCAACGACAATAAGATTCAAAATGTGGGCACAACATCACATATGCATATATTCATGCCCCAAGACAGTCCTTTTCCAATCCATTGTTTTACTTTTCAAGTACTGTAACGACCCTGATTTTCGGTCGTTAAAAATTTCGTTAAATATTTGAATTTTATTTTAATTTCCTTGTGGTTTGTCAAAATTACATTTTTGCCCCTTGAAAAATTATTTCTTGACGCTTTAGTCCGCTTAGCTAGACTAACTAGCTTTTGACCATCCGATTGGAGAAACTAAGTTATGAAGTTACCTAGTTACTTTTCCTAACCGCAAATTGACCGTTTTGCCCCTCGTGAACCCTTTGAACCTTTTGAACCCTAGACTAAGAATTTGGATATTCTTTTTCTTTTAATTATTTTGGATATATTCTTTGTCCATTGGACAATAGATGTTAGGGAAACTATTATCCATTGGATAATAGAAACCCCAATTCTTTATTTTAAAAGTATACTTGATTAAAGTACTATGAATAATAAAAGTAACTTTTTGATTACTTTAAAGTACCTTTTTGGATTACTTTAATGTTTAATCTCCCTAGCAACTATTATCCATTGGATAATAAAAGTTAGGGTGGTTATTATCCATTGGGTAAAAGGTTCATCTTTCAACTTAGTACATGGGTTGATTAATTTAATATTTTCTTTTAACCCATGTGCCAAAGTACCAATTATTTTAAAATAAATGTTGCCAAGTCACTATTGTCCATTGGACAATAGAAGTTAGGGGATTTATTACCCAATGGATAAAAGGGTTAGTCTTTCACAAAGTACAAGGATTTCAATAAACTAATCTTTTTCAAAAATCCCATGGGATGATATGCAATATTTTATTGGAGGATTTTAATACCTAAGATTTCTTAGGTACTCTTTTATTATTCTTTAATGGGGTTTTTGATCTTCCTAAGATACATAGGTACATGTGTATATATTAATCTAGTACTTAGTGATTTTTTATTGATTAGTTTAATGGGAAAATCTTGCCCTTAAATCTCCTTTGATCTCTTGGTACAAAATTCCTTTTGTTTATTGATTTCTTGAAACTTTGTATGCATGTATATATATATGTATGTACTAGTGCAAGAGAGAGAGAGAGAGAGAGAGAGAGAGAGAGAGAGAGAGAGAGAGAGAGAGGGCCGAGAGAGAGAGGGAGAGAGGGAGAAAGAGAGAGGAAGGAAGGAGGAAGGAGAGAGGAAGATTGGTTGTATCTTGGCATTGATCTTCCTTGTACTTTCATATCTTGGTGTATATATATCTTCCTAGCCTAGACTTAACTCCATTGTACCCTTGTTTACACTTTGCAATGGTTTGAACCCTTAGATCTTGTACCAATATCTTTCTTGCCCACCAAGGATCAATCCTAGCCATCCAAGTGATCTAAGAATCCAATCTAGTACAAACATAGCCATGCAACCTAGGATTTTCCCTTGATTTGTGCTTAAAAGTTGGATTTAATTAGATATACTTCTTGGACACCTTGCAACTTCTTGACCCTTTGATCATGTACCATTATCATCTTAACCCTCCAATTGATCCAAGAATATCACCAAGGTACAAAAATAGCCTTACAAGTCTAGGATTAGTTTTGATCTTCCATGATCTCTTGCCAAGTGTCAAGGTGAGACTTAGAGAGAGAGAGAGGAGAGGGCCAAGCTCTTGCCTATAAATAGAAGGCCATTCTAAGCCTTTGAACTCACACCTCAAACAATAGCTCTTCCTTCTCTCTAGAAATCATTTTCTGTTTTTCTGGGCAGCCACTGTCCGGTCGGAAATCCTCCTTTTTCTCCTGTCTAGAGTAGTTTTAAGGATCAACTTCCTTCTGGAAAGTTGTAGAGCACTTCGAAACCTTGAAGTTAGGCTTAAGAATCACCCCAATCGGTTCAGAAATAACAAAGTTATTGCCATCCGAAGTTCAGTAAAATTTCTGGATTTCCATTTTCTGGACAGCTTACTGTCCTTTGCTTCATCCCCATTTTTCTCCAACCTAGGTTCGTTTCTAGGATTAACTTCCTTCTCGAGAGTTGTAGAGGGTTTAGAGAGCTTCATTCTCGACCCAAGAACGACTCTATTCGGCCAAAGATTGACCGAGTTACTGCCGTCCGAAGTTCGGTCCAGATTCGAGGGAAATTCCACCTAGCTTATTCGGCCCCGACTAGTTTCGGATCAAGGTAGGATACTCTTGCCCTATTCCTATGTATATGTAAGATCTCGTATTCTTCCATTTTAAAGTGAGTTATCTTTATTTACTTTCCATTTCAAATATTTGTATTTTGATCTTGAAAATGATTATGAGCATGCTTATGTGAGTTGCTTGAGTTACTTGTGATATATTATAGAGTTGGATGATCTTGTTGGATTACGATGAATGATTTGTTGTTTACGTATGTGATATGTCCTACCACGGAGTCTTGCATGTAAACGAGACACGAGAATCGAGAAAGTAGAAACATGACACCTAGGGTGTGTTGAAAAAGGTTGAAATGTGTTGAAAACCGCAATGTGGCCGGACTTGCCCGTTGTGTGAGGTGTGTGTGTGTTCCAATGGGAAACCGGAGCAGCGGAACCATTGTGAGGGTGTGTGCCAATGGGAACCCGGAGCGGCGGAACCATTGTGCGTTCCCATGGGAACCCGGAGCAGCGGAACCATGGTGAGGTATAGCTTGGTTATCCGTGGAGAGGAGCCAATGCAATGTGTGCCAATGGGAACCCGGTGCGGCGGAACCATTGTGAGGATACTCGGGAACCCGGAACGGCGGAACCGAGGTTGGGTGTGTATGGCTTGGTTATCCGTGGTACGGAGCCAATGCTAAAGATTTTGAAAGGCTTGGTTATCCGCGGTACGGAGCCAATGCAAATGTTTTTGAAAGGTTATTTTGTAAGTGGAAAATGGAGACACGGTCTATGATGAGTCGCGTAGGAGAAATCGGGAAATCTTGGACACCAACGATAGACGATTAACGATGTGTGATTGTTAGTATTGTTGTAATTGTTTACCGTCGTAAGGTTGGTGGGTAAGGGTTTCCTATTGAGCGTTGTAGCTCACGGTGTTGCCTTTTTGGTGACCCTGACATATTATATCGGTGGCGACGCTGGTATAATGTGTCAGACCTTGTAGATGATCAAGATGGACCGTTCACTTGGAGGCGTCCGAAGCTGAGGAGCTGGCTAGGATGAAGAAGCAAGAGGAGCTGTAGTTAGGAAGCCTTAGTTTCCTTTCCTTGTTGAATAATTGTACCTCTTTGAAGTATTTATAATGTAATAAACTCTCTTTATTATGTAATAAATGCTTCTTAACGTACCCTAATTTTGGGGGCGTTACAAGTACTCAATAGCCGTGCCGTTTGAACTTGCATTATCTACCGTCATTGTAAAAATACCATCAACATTCCATTCAAGCAATAATGACTCAATTTTCTTACCTATTGTAGCACCCTTATGATCTTCAATTTGACAAAAGTTTAAGATTCTCTTTTGCAACTTTCAATCATCATCAATGAAGTGTGCAGTGAGACACATATAATTAAGGTTTTGAATTGATGTCCATGTATCAGTCGTGAGGCAAATCCTACGGCCCATTAATAATTTTTTCAATTTTCCCCTCTTGTAGTCTTTAATTGCAACCACCTCTCTAGTAATCGTTTGGCGAGAAGGGACCGGTGTGAACTTCGGTTGCATGACCTTACAAAACTTTCTGAATCCAATCCCCTCAACGAACCTAAATGGTAGTTCATCAATAATCACCATTTCTGCAAGAGCTCTCTTACACTCTTTAAAGGAAAATACACTTCTCACAACGTCAACAACCCCCCCCCCCCCGTTGACTTTGAATGAAAGGTTTGGTTGTCCATGTTGGTCTCTAAGAGGATATAACGGGCAAATGGGGATGTGAGCTTTCAAATTACTAACGCCATGTTTTTTACTATCAGCCGCATATCTTTTCTTGCAATAGTTACACTCACCCCATGTATCTTCGCCCTCTATTATTTTTTCGAAGTGATCCCAGGCAGGAGATCGATATTGATCTTTTTTTGGGTTGGGGCCTTTTGTAGTTTGTGGTGGAAGCTTTCTTTTTTTGGTTTTTTTTCCCCTCACTTGATTTACTTTATCTACCGTATCATCTTCAACATTGACAACATTGGCAAGGGTAGTCATAGCAGGATTAGGATTACCTTCAAGTTCAAGTTCTTCAATATCAACAACATCATCCTCAAGTTCCCCACCCGGATGGAAATCAAAAACTAGCTCCTGCTCCATCACCTATAACAAACAAGAGTGATGATCAGATGGTTTTCAATCAATTAAATTAAAAGAATCAAAGTACTTTTTAACATAAAAGTAAAAAGTAAATTAGAAGGAACTAAGCTACAGGTACTATAAGTAATATAGCACATTAGCACTAATTGCCAAAGCTAGTAGCAAGACCCGAACAAATGCAAGTCTATACTAGTTTATAGACACTAGCAGATTATATGAGGAACCAAATTTAGTGGTAGCAATAAACAAAAACAGAGGTGCTTACTGCTTCCCATTTGACATTTATAAAACTAAATCTTTTGGAACCCAAAGACTGAGCTATTTGTTTTCATGTTTAGATACACCTGAATAGTCTAACTCTAACATCTAATATGATGCACTAATATGGACAATTAATATGGCAGATTGTGAACTCAATAGGCATTATAAAATGAAATACAATAAATCAAGCATATACAAACATGAGCACACGATATTCCCCTCAAAACATCAGTACATCACAGTTCACAGATTCACAGTCGTTCCTCCACAAGAACACACACACACACAGACGGGTTCTCTCTGATCAGAGATGAACTCCATCAAAATCTAGCAACAAATTACAAAACTAACAGTTAAAAAATTAACTCCATCAAACCACCAGTCCACCACCTCCTCTGCCGCCACTCACTTCCAGAGAGAGAGAGAGAGAGAGAGAGAGAGAAGTACCAGATTTAGGCATCGATCGGCTGCGAACGAGAACGAGAGAGTGGTTCACAGAGAATCTGGAGAATCGGAGATCTAGAAATTCAAAACTAAGTTAACTAACAGTTAAAAAATTAAATCATAATGAAATCATCAAAACTATGGAGATTGGAGACTGACTGGTGAGCAAGAGAGAGAGAGAGAGAGAGAAAGAGAAACGTACCACGGTACCAATTTGGTCACCGGCTGCGAGATCGAGAGGAGAGTGGATGTGGAGAGTCGGAGACTGGAGACTTGGAGAGCAGGAGCGGTCTGAGCGGAGAGAACTGGCCGGAGATTTGGTCATCGGTCAGAGAGACTGAGAGAGTGGGGTGGCCGGGTGGGGGCCGTCCGTGGTGCGGCTGGGTGGGTGGGGTGGGGTGGGGTTGGGTGGAAATCATCGAGAGGAGAGGAGACTGAGAAAGAGAAACCCTAATGAAAAAATCCCAAATTTTTTTCTTTTATAGTAGGTATGAAATTCGGTCGGGTCGGGTGACATGAAACTTAATATATACAACCCGACACCCGACCGACAAACGTTCGGGTCTTTCTCAGTCAACCCGAACCCGACCGACTGTCTCAGTTTAAACCGTCCGAGGGTGAATTTTCGAGTCGGGTCGGGTTGTCGGCCGGGTGGATTTTTTGGACAGCCTACTTATAGTGTCGTTTGACTCTCTTTTTTGTTTATGATGCTTAAATGGTTTTAAAACAAAAAAATCTTCCAAATTTTCAGATAATGAGAGTTGAACCATGCCCAATAAGTACTTATACTTAGTAGTAGAACCGGAAAACCAAAAGTTCCTTTGTATGCATTACACAACTAAATGTAATATATAATGAACTACAAATACACAAACACTAATATTCCATTAATTTTATTCACTATCCTTCGTTTAAGAATTTTAGTAAGGTTGTGCTTCAAAAGTGACCCCCATACATGAGATTTTTGGATCCGCAACTGTGCATATCATTCAGTTTATAGTTGGCTAAATATTGGATAGAATTATTGTGTATGTGTATGTGTATGTGGTGTTCCCTAAGTAATTAGTTTGGTGTGGTGCTGCCTCTAAATTTGTCTTCTTTTTTTTTTTTAGCGTCTTTGATATGGTGATCTAGGCCAAGAGAAGGCTCTTCGAGATCCTAAGGTAATTTTTATTATTTTAATTTATGTCATGGAATTTGTTTGGAACACGTTAGATGGCCTAAGACGTGTCATTTTGCATCCTAAATGCTTTTTTTTTCTTCATATATGCAATCAATTTTTAGCACACATTAGCCTAACATAGTTTATTACTCCCTCTGTTCCAAAATGAAAGTCCATCTTTCCTTTTTGAGTTGTTCCAAAATGATGGTCCTTTTCCAAAAATGGAAGGAAAAATTTGGTGATTTTCCAAAAATGTCCCTCATAGGTGAATATAAGTGTTGTAAAGTAGGTAGAATATAAGGGTAATGGTGGAAATGATAGGTATTGTAGGTGTAGTGATTGCATGTCCCTTTAAATAGTTGGAATTTCCAAGAGGGACTCTCAATTTGGAATGGAGGGAGTATTTGTTTTCTTGGATAACTAAATCACCCATGTACTTTTTTCTTAAGTATAAAAAAGCTAAGAAAATTTGATACAACTCTGTGCATGTATTTCAATTTTTACTAAATTAAGTAATAAATTATGAGATTATTATTTAAAATGCTAACTATATGAACAAGTAATGAAAATCATATTTACTTCAAGTTGCAACATAGACATTTTGGGTGAGGCCTGAGAAGGTATTCAGTGCCGTCCTTATTGCGCATTATCTTATTTGCATAGTTTAATGACTTTTTTTTTGGGTAAGTAAAAAATTTGGACAATTTCTTGATTTGTGCGTGTCATCCTTGCGTAGGGGCCATGCGCAAATAAATAAAAAAATAAAAACGCAAAGCCATCCTTATTCAATGTTTTTTAAATATTTTCTTCATAGGTTGGATAGAGAATTTAAGCCTCTAATACTTAATCTTTTGGAACACGTTAGATGGCCTAAGACGTGTGATTTTGCATCCTAAATGCTTCTTTTTTTTTTTTTTTCATATAACGATGGAGTTTTAGCACACATGAGCCTGACTTAGTTTATTTATTATTACGTTTGTGCAGAAATACTACTCAAATACATCGAATTGCGAGCTTTAGATTCGTAAGTATTTATTGATTATGCAGAGCATTGATTTGTGTGCTTAGATTTTCTCTTATGTTAAATGCAGAGCACTGACTTTTGTGCTTAGTTTTTCTTACTGATTTAGACCACTGGCTGGTATGCTTAAATTTTATAATTTTGGTTCCTACAATCTTACTTTTTAGTTTTAAATTATAATGGAACAACAACAAAAAAAGCAAGAAAAAACTCTTTTGTCATTCTTCAAATCAAGAATATGTCGCGCCGTAGAAAAACTTGGCCTTAGCCCCGTAGGAAAACTTGGCCTTTGTTTCTTTTAGGAGAAGTTGGATTCATTGGTAGAGGTGGTTAATAATAGAGAAGGATAACACTTAAGTTGGGTTCAGAATACGTTGCGTTGTGCCTTTAGGTACGGGCAAATTCCTAGTCTTCTTATGTGTTGTATCTGTTTTTATTTTGCCCTTTCATGGAAGTCCTGTAAAGCCCATAGCGCTATGGCGAGGTGGTCAGCCCACGTTCCTCCCTTTTCATCCAGTAGCTTACCGAGGATGTGAATAAGAGTTTTGGTGGTTGCCTTTGCTTGACCATTACCTTGAGGATAATATGGAGTTGACGTGAGGTGACTTACTAGTAGGAGTTAAGAAGCTTCTTCACGTTTCGGTTTATGAAGGGTGTGCCATTATCCGAGATGATGACTTTGGGTATCCCAAAGCGGCAAATGGTATTCTATTTGATGAAGTTTGTGACTGCCACACTAGTTGCCTTGCCCAAGCTAACAGCTTCCACCCATTTCGTACTTATCTCGGATCCATTGGTTTCCCCTAGAGGGTGGAGTGTATGGGCCCAATTAATTCCATTGCCCAAGTATGAAATGGGTGGCAGGCCCTACACTTACTCACATGTCGTTTCGAATCTGCTGCCATAGTAGGCCAAAAGTATCCATGGTGGACAAGTGCTCATACAGTTTTCTCCAACCCTAGTGTTCTAACTTGTGAGCTTTCTGCAAAACCTCTTTGGCGTCTTCGCAAGACAAGCAGCGTAGGGGAATCATGTTTAGAGTGTGATGGAAGAGTTGCCCCTTTTCTAAAAAGAAGCGCTGAGAGCATCGCTGGACCCTTCGAGCCTCTTTTGGATCCAGTGGTAGTGCCCTTTCGCGAGGTTGTTGATGTATTCTTGCCTCCAATCTTGTTTCTCCATGACGCTACACTCTGCCTCCACTGTGTACAACATGCAGTTTTGGCAAGCCCGAAGGGCTTTGGCGGCGTCTTCCTTTATGTTGGGCCAATAGTAACCCTGTCACTGAATTCTGCGATAGGGAGAGATCTCGTTCTCTCCATAAGTCTTGTAATGGATCTGATGCAACTTCTTCTCGGCCTCGCTTGGGCCTATGCATCTCGTCAGCCCATGCTTAGGCCTGCGGTAATATAATTCACCACGGAGGACAGTGAACTGAGCCACTTCCACAATAGACAAGGGTCCAACTCCTGAGACCAACTGCTTTAGGATTGGGTCGCGCCAATCTTCTTTCCAACGTGCCCTGAGCTCGTCTAAGATTGATGACTCAGTCTTCTTTATGATCTTGATCGTCACCTTTTCCTTGTCAAACTCTGTCTATGCCCCCAGTGTAGCGAGAGCATTCAGGAACCTATTGCTTGACCTTGGCTTGTGGATTATGTCCATCATCTCAAACCTTCCCATTAATTTTTGAACTGTAGCTCTGTATGGCTCAAGGGTGGGCTTTTTTAACACGTACTCCCCGGAAGTTTGGAGTATGATAAGTTTTGAATCCCCCACTACTTTCAGCTGTGAAATTCCTTTGGAGTTTGCTGCCAAAAGCCCCAAGATCAGGGTCTCGTATTTTGCCACATTGTTAGAGCACGAGAAACCTAGCTTATAGGTCAAGTATTCTCTTTCTCCTCGATTGTTCTGGAGGACAATCCCCGCACCACCATGTGCTCCTCCTGCTGCCCCATCGAAGCTTAACATCTAGGACACCTTGCGTGAACTGGTCGCGAGGGCTTCGAAACCATCTTTGGGTATCGCTTCTTCAATGGCTCGCACTGTCCACTTGGGAATTGCGCGAGGAGATCTGCTAGGGCCTTACAATTAATGGCCCGTGGCTTGACATGTAATTTCAAACTCGGCCAGAGCCAAAAGCCATCTCGCGATCCTCCCGGTCAGGGTGGACCACGATAATAGATATCTCACAGGGTCACTTCTAGTGACAAACTATATGGTAAATGACAAGAAGTAATGCCTTAGCTTTTGCGTTGTGAAGACCAGGGCCAAGCAATTCCGCTCAATTGGGGTGTACCTTTCCTCCGCTCCATGAATCTTCCAACTTATGTAGTAGACCGACCGCTCTACTCCTTCCTCTTCTTGAACCAGGAGCACCCAGATGGATCTCGGGGTTGACATTAGGTATAGGATGAGGGGTTTCCCGACTTGTGGCGCGATATTCGTCTGAGGGGATGCTTGCACGGCCTTGACTTTGTTGAAGGCCTCCTAGTGTTCATCTTTCCATCTGAACACTGCTTTTCCTTTCAATAGATCATTGAACGGTGCGGTTATTTCTACGAGTGCGGGTATGAACCGCCGCAGGTAAGAGGCCTTTTCGAGGAAACGCTTTAGGGTTCGCTGTGAGTGAGGCGCGGGCATCTCCACGATGGACTTTGTCTTTGTCTCATTCGCGTCAATTCTGTGCATGAGAACTAGGAATCCCAAGAACTTCCTAACTGTGACACCAAAAGCGCACTTTAGCGGATTCATTCTCATGTTGAACTTACTGCACCTGTTAAATACATCTTCCAAATGTTTTAAGGGATCGCGACCCTCCCTCGACTTGACCACTAGATCGTCCACATAGTCTTCCACCGTGTGGTGCATCATGTCATGAAATATTGCTGTCATAGCACGCTGGTATGTAGCACCTGTATTCTTGAGCCCAAAATGCATTCTTGAGCCCGAACCTGAAAGGCATCACAGTGTAATAATGGAAGTTTCCGAGCGGTGTTCGGTCTCCTCATCTGGCGGGGCCATCTTTATGTGATTGTATCCGCTGAAATCATCTATGAAGGAAAACATTTGGTGACCGGAGGTGGTGTTGACCAACATATCTATGTGCGGCTAGGGAAACTCATCTTTTGGGCATGCTTTGTTGATGTCAAGAAAGTCCACGCCGACCCTGATCTGGCTGTTCTTTTTCTTTACTAGCGCAATGTTGGCCAACCATGAAGGGTACTGGATCGGCCGCATGAAATTGGTCTTCCTCAGCTTCTCAACTTCCTCTTTTATCTTATCTTCTAGCTCGGGATGGTACTTCCGCTGAGTCTGTTTCACAACCTTGGTGTTAGGAAACACATCCAAGTGGTGTGAAACCAGGCTCTCGTCCACCAACCAGGCTCTCGTCCACCAGGCATTTCCTTATTATGCCACGCGAACACATCCGCGTATTCCCGCAACAACTTAATGATTTTTTCTCAAACTTCCTTCCTGAAAGCCTTTTTTATGAACACAGGCTACGAGGTTCCCTCGCCTTCCCTTAGGTTTATCACTTCCAAAGCCTCTGGCTGAGGCTTGGGACCGTCTTGCATACATTCCAGTGCTGGTTCCGGCATCTCCACCAAGTCTGGCTCGACTTCTGCTACTGCCATGGCGTGGGGGTTGGCGACCTCGCAAGGAACCGCTGCCCCCGCGTACCGTCATATGTAGTATACCGTCTTGCCACCCTTTTTGACTTTGGTGACTTTCCTCAGGGTCGCTGATGTTGCCTTCACGGCAGGTCACTTGCTCGCAACCCCCTCTTCCCTGTCTCTTATATTCTCTCCCACCTTGGGATTTGATGCCTATGGGCTTGATTGACACCGCCTCAACTTATTTCGCCAACTCGAAGAAGTAAACCGCATCGAGTAGGTGCGCCTCGTGAATATTGAAGGGCTTTTTCGAGGCGGCTACAGTAACTTTCTTTCCTGCTCAGATCTCTTTCAAGCATTGATAATAACTTGATGGGACCACAGCATATTTGTGCATCTAGCTCTTCCTAAGATGATATCATAGTTCGTATGTGCGCCAATGATATGGAACTTCGTCACAGTGTGGATGGCCCCTACCATGAGGTTCACGACAACGTAGCCCATAGATTCCTTTTTGTCACCTCCAAATCCTTTGACAGTGATGGAGGATTTTACGATCCGCCTTTCCGGAATTCCAAGTTTCTTGAAGGTGGAGAGCGGCATGATGGTGATCGATGGCCTCCCATCTAAGAAGGCGCATTTTAGCTTGACTTAATTGACATGGGCCGTAATATAGAGCGGCTTGTTGTGGGAGAGTGTAACGCGACGATCCATGTCAAAGGAGGTGATGGAGTTGGCCCCATCACGAATAGTTCATGGTACAGAGTCGTCCACGGGCACACTTGCTGATGTGCTTAGTGATTTCTGTCCTAGCCATGGCTGTAAATCATAGCGTGTCATAGACCACCTTGAACTTAGTGCTTCCTTGTAACCTTGATTGCAGCGTTAAGGTTAGGAGTGACCCTTGGTTGCTCATGATAAGCGATCTCCTCCAAGTGATCATAGTAGGAAGGTGTTTGCTCCAAAAACGTGACGTACCCTACGGTCGGGGAATGTTGAGCTCAAGTGATGCCAGGATCGTGCGTGGCCTAGACGGATTAGGGAGTCGTGGTACCTTGATCTGACTTCTTTGTGCAAGTGATTGCTTCACAAGCTTTTTGGGAAAGGCCGTGAATGTTGGTTCGGATTTGCCATAATCATGAAGGACTTAATATTTAGTGAATAACAAAATGGAACAAGAAACAAACGAAACCACTTGTATTACCGTGAATAAAGTGGGGGATTACATGAAAAGGAAAGGAAAGAAAAGAAAATATAAGATAGAGACTTAGTAATATCGGAATTACAAGTCTTAAGTGAAAATGCTGAAAAAAGATAAAGTGCTGAGAAGCAAAAAGACTGGTATTGAAATGACGAGGCGAGAGCCTTGAGACTGCCCTCTCTTCTTCTATTTATATCAACTGGTTCCCTTGAATATAGTCGCATGACCTTGAGCGTGTCCCACGTTTTTGTCCAGCTAACTGGTCCTCTTTATTTGCGAATAAAAAATAGTAAGTATGGCCATTGATTGCTCTAAAATGCTTCCTGATTGATGCCACGTCTATGGATGTTAACTTGGTTTTTTTTGACGGTTGCAATTTCCCCTTGAACTGAACTTCGTTCCCCACTAAACATGTAGCAAGACTTTTGGGTTAGTGAGTCATGTCCTAGCTGAACTCTATTGCTAACCATTTACCCACGTCCCATGCACGGAATATTCGCCTTGGATCCTCCTATTGCTGCCATGTGTCTTGTGCAAAGATCCATCACTTCTGGGACAAAATTGCTTGGCTTTCATGGCCTTTTAAGTTGACGAGCTCGGATCAATAAAATTGGTTCAATAACCCAATTTTGAATAAAAATATAACTAGGCCTCATGCGATGCGGCCCAATTACTTAGCTCTTCAGGGTTTTCTAATTTTTGGTTCGAAAGTGGGTGTAAACAGAAGTCATGTACACTTCCTCATCAATGTACTCATCCTCGTCCACAAAGAAGCTTTTAGCAAGAAGCCATGTTGATAGCACGCTCATGCTCGGGGTAAGGATGTTCGCACACATTGTTAGGGTCCCGACCCTCAACTGGTTGGAGGCTTGTCTTCTTTTGAAAATTCTCCTTAAAGTCCAACAATTGCTTGTTGGATGTTTTGTGTGCCTGTGGTAAACACAATACCCTGGGCTTTCGAGATCTCGTCGCAACAACTCGCAATCTACGTCAGGTAGTCTGAGCACGTCATCTGTGACCCATTCTTCATCAGCGCCTTTACTTCGTCGATGCTACATGGTTATTCCGGGATCTCATCTGATTCCTTGCCCTTCCTCTTCTTTGATTTGCCATTATCGCTGTTACCCCCCTGCCTCTTCTGCGAGTAAGGAGCAAAAGTGGTAGCAGTGACGGTCTAAGAGCAACTGGCTTTCCAATGCTCTTTAAATGGTAACTTGATAGTGTATCTCAGATTATAAGCTGCCTCGAGGAGGGCAGAGAAGGTTGGGATCTTGATGTTTACCATGTGCACGCGATAATCTCGTAGAATTCCATCGACGCATATTCCGACTAAGTGTGACTCGCCCACTGGCTCGTGGTAGTCAACAACTTTGTCATGAAAGCGTTAGACGTAATCTATGATATCCTTACCGGGTCGCTGGGTATCTTTCACGAGAGTCAAGGTAGTGACTTTAGTGTAAAACTTGTTTACCATTTCTTCCCAGGTGGCGATCGAGTAAGGCTTATGATTCACATACCAAGTTTATGTTCGTGATGTGAAAGACTTGGAGAATTTGCGTAAGTAAAGGTTTTGGTCGGCGGAGTGGGCGCCCAATCTTTCTATGAAATGCACCACATGCTCTTGGGCGTTGCCTTCCTTTCCATCGAACTTGATGAATTTTGGGGGGTGTATTGGGTTGGGTAGGGAAGGAAGTATAGCTTTGGTTTTTTCTTTTTGGAGTAAGGTATACACATCAGCTACAGTAAGGAAATGGTTTTAGGACTGAGCTTTGTTCTCAGCCTGGCAAGGTTGCTGATCAACCAAGCCGGTACCCGTGACGGGAGCCAGTCCGGCTGTCGGCTGATTTTGGGTGAGATTTTGATATGGCGATGTTCGGTGCTTCCCCAGTAGTGGCCTGCTAGGGTACCACTGGCAGTACCACTGGTGCTCTCGGCAAAGCCGTAGGGATAGCTTCTATGATGGCCGTAATAGCAACGATCATCTAGTTTTGGCCATCTCAAATAGCATGAAGAACCTCTAAAGTATTGTCTCCTCCTTGAGTAGAGGAGGCCTCACCATCTCCCAATATTGACCCCGTATTTTTAACTAGGTTCTCTGCCATAACTTGTACACCGATCGAAGCTTGAAAACCAACCGAGGTTTGTAGGCCAATCCTCAAACTAACCATCAACTAGACAACCTCCCCAGTAGAATCGCCAATGTAGGATAGGTCCGAACTTGATTTGGACAAATATCCTTTAAGAATAAATTTGCCGGAGAGGTTAGAATAATCAATGGAAAGGGGATGAGATGAGTGATCTAGAAGGGTAAATAAAAGAGCAAGGGTGAACAGAGAGGAATAAGGCAATGGAGACCTTAGCCCAAGAACCCTAGGAGGAAAGACAATAGAGCCTTGAAAGGTGTCACGCCCTCGATTTTCAACATAATTAAATAATACATTTCAATAAAAGAGAAACCTCGCATACCAGATATTTTACCCAAAGGACTTTCCCAACTGTTTAATTTTACAAACAAGTTCTTAAGTTTAGATAATTACAACTTTAATCAAAAGAAAATTCAGTAGTAATTAGTTACAAAACCATCTTTAACAAAATGATATCTTCACAAAGATGACGAAATATCCAGTGATGTCAGCTTCCAAAATCTTTCACTGCCAAGCACACAATGCATGCAATCTATTGCCCAATGTCTGAACCTGAAAAGAAAGATTTGGTTGAGCTATACTAGCCCAGTAGAGAATTCTAAGCTCAAGCTATATGCAATATGAATGAATCATACACCGAGAATGAATGAGTATGGACAGATACGCCTATAGTACAAGTGACTACCAACAAGCTGCAAATTATTGCCTAATGGTCCTAGACTTCACATCAATGTCACTAGCCGTTTACTTCTTTAACTAAAAACAATACTAAACTCACGTCGTTCCACATTTGTCTATAATCGATTCATAAACATCTTATTATTCTTCGTACGGTAGTACAATCTTTCTCGTGTCCACATTGATCTTCATTACATCCCTTTATTACAAAACCTTTCTTTTCCTTTAATCCGGTATTTCCCATCAATAATCACTAGGGTCACCTCGGGTCTAGTTCCCTCGAGCGCAGGGTCACCCCGAGTCTCTTCCCTTAATAATAATAATTAGTTGGGGTTACCTCGGGTCTAATTCCCTCGAGCGCAGGGTCACCCCGAGTCTTTTCCTCCAATAATATGAATCAGTTGGGTCACCTCGGGTCTAGTTCCCTCGAGCGCAGGGTCACCCCGAGTCTTTTCCCTCAATAACGACCACTTGGGTCACCTTTCACAATTTTCACAATTTGACATCATTTCATAATCGATTTCATCATCCATCTACTGATTGTCCCACAAAACTTCAATTAATCATTACTTAACTTCCCGAATGTACACGTTCATGCCCTTTTCATTTTACCCATTCGTGTCTGGCAAAGCATATTAAGCCCGCATATATATATATAATCTTACAATACTCTATCCATTAGTTTCTGTTAGATTATGGGTTTATCTGTAATTTATTAGTTGTTCTATTGTGTAACTAGTTCATTCTCTAGGACAATAGTGTAATTAGTTTAGTGTATTGTATACCTATTTAACGTTGTACGCTGTAATCAGAAGATTAATGAGAAAATAACCCTAATCTTTGGGTTCCCATTCCACATCTCTCTCTTCCTTCACAAGTTTACATGGTATCAAAGCAGAGAACGATATAACTGGGTAACCCATATTGATGACCTGATTATGGATTTCTCAACAGTCAACAAAGCGACGACCAGTAAAGTTTTATTTTCTTTCTTCTCGACGTTGATCCATACATATTCATACCCCACGCACCTTCGCTGACCATCGTCAGCCTCTTTCAAGCAATTTTGAACAAGCCCAGTCACGGACAAGTGCTGGTTTGTGCGTTTCACGCCAGACCCATCCTCCGACGACCCTCGCCGGCGATTCGTTAGCCCCCAGCGACCTCCGTCAGCCCTCGTTCTGAATATTCAGTGGTGTTTCTTGAACATCAATACTTGCCGGCCTTTTTTCCGACTCAGATCTTGAGTTCTACTCTATTTCCAACATAACCTGTTCTCGCTGGGAACTATACAGCCTTTTGCGCCATCTTCAGTTGCCCTTTCCGATCTCATATAGGTGTGTTTGTCAGTTTTTTGTGTTGCCTAAGGTTGTGTAGGCTTGTTTTTGGATCTTCAAGATACTGGTCAGTATATTTCAGTTCACATAGTTGGGTTAGACTTGGTTGTTGCAATTTATGTTGCCTTGAGGCTGTTTTTCACTGAGTTGATTTGGTCTAGCGTATTATTGGTGGTCTGCTTTTGAAATGTCAGCGGAAAAAAATAGGGATTCTGCTGATACAAAAGATGAGTTGAGTCGTGTAGGGACTCTAGATAATTTTTCTCTGGACATTTGCCATATTAAGTTGGATGGTACCAACTATTTAATTTGGTCTCGTACTTTTACTTTGGCTATTAAGGCCAAAGGGATGTCAGAGTTCATTGAGGGCCTTGTTACTCCACCTGTTGAGGCGGTCGAACTCAAGAAGTTTAAATCTCGAAAATCATTAGTCATGACATGGTTGTTTAACTCTATGAGAGCTGATATTCGCCATACTTTCCTGCTGCTTGATATTCCACATCAGATTTGGACTACTGCAGCCCAAACCTATTCTCAGCAAGGTAATGATGCACAGTGTTTTGAGTTGAGGAAGAGACTTCGTATATTGGAACAAAATCATCGATCCGTCGCTATGTACTTTGCTGACTTGAGTGGAGCATGGCAAGAATTTGATTATTATCAGGGGTTTCAGGCTGTTTGTGCTGTTGATGCTGCTAATTGGCTAAAGAGGATAGAGAAAGAGCGTGTTTATGACTTTCTTGCTGGTCTTGATGTGGAATATGATCCGATTAGAGTACAGATATTGGGTCGTGTTCCGTTTCCGTCTTCGGGAGAGGCCTATGCCATTGTTCAGCAGGAGGAGAGTAGGCGGGGTGCTATGGTACATACTCATACTTCTGATTGTTCTGCCTTAGTTGCCATTCCTCAAGGTCATTTTGGTTCTAGTGGTGGGCTTGTTCCACAGAGTGGTAAGTCACAGTGTGGTGCTAGCAGTGGGCCTATTGATCGTGAATCACTCCGGTGTGATCATTGTCACAACACTGGCTATACCAGAGATTTCTGTTGGAAGTTACATGGCCGTCCCTCTCGTGGGCGAGGGGTAGGATGCGGTAGTCGCAGTCGTGGTTTCATGCGGTCTTAGGTCCAGGCTCATGTTTCGGAATCTACAGTTGCTAACTTGCCTGATTCTAGGTTCAGTATTGGGGTTCAGGCGTCTTCTGATCATGTTAGTGGATTTTCTCAAGGGGAGATGCAAGCTCCCAGGCGCCTAATGGCTCGGGCTGATTCTCCATCTACTATAGCTCCTACTTCCACAGCAGGTCCCACTTCATCCTATTTTGCTCATACAGGTATTCCGGCTAGTGCATTTACTGTATCTTTTGCTATTCCTTGGATTATAGATTCCGGTGCTTCAGATCATATGACAGGTTGTTCCTCTGTATTTGATTCTTACTCTACTTGTTCCGGTAAGGATAAGGTCAGAATAGCAGATGGATCATTCTCTGCTATTTCAGGGAAAGGTTCCGTTCGCTATTCTCCATCTATTTCCCTCTCTTCAGGTTTACATATTCCAAATTTTGCCACTAATCTTCTGTCCGTTAGTAGTCTTACTCGTTCTACAAATTGTTCAGTGACCTTTTTTCCTACTCATTGTGTTTTTCAGGAACTGAACAAAGGCAAAGTGATTGGCAGTGGTAAATCACATGATGGCCTTTATTTTTTGGAGTCTGCACCTCGTTCACCTATGTCATGTGGTCTTGCTCTACAAGTAGATACGAGTTCAGCTCTTTCTATGTTACATCAGTGGCATCGTAGATTAGGTCATCCCTCTTTTGGAATTTTAGAGAAACTTTTCCCTACTTTAATTAAGCATTGTTCTAAGAGTCAGTTTTTATGTGAAGCTTGTGAGCTTGAAAAACATAAACGTACCTATTATGCACCTATTAATAAACGGAGTGCCTCTCCTTTTATGGTTATTCATTCTGATGTTTGGGGTCCTTCTCCTGTTACCTCTCTTAAAGGTTTTCGATGGTTTGTCACTTTTATTGACTATTATTCTCGTGTTACTTGGGTGTATTTACTTAAGTCAAAAACTGAAGTTTTTTCTTATTTTAAATCTTTTCATGCGATGGTGCGTACTCAATTTGACACGAATATCAAAATTCTCCGTAGTGATAATGGCACTGAGTATATCGATAGGAATTTTAGGGCTTTTCTGGATGAAAATGGTATTCTTTTTCAGACAACTTGTATTGACACACCACAACAAATGGAGTTACTGAACGCAAAAATCGCCATCTTGCTGAGGTTGCTCGCTCTCTTTTGTTCACCATGAATATTTCCAAATATTTATGGGGAGAAGCGATTTTGACTGCAACTTATCTTATCAACCGTATGCCATCCAGTGTTCTCCACTTTAAAACTCCTATTGAGTGTCTCCCTAACAATTCTCGTGTCCTAACTCTTCCCCCTAGAATTTTTGGTTGTGTGTGTTTTGTTTATACTCCTCATCCTTCGGGTGGTAAGTTAGGTTCTAAAGCCCATAAATGTGTGTTTGTTGGGTATTCTCCTACTCAGAAGGGCTATAAATGTTATGGTCCTCACTCTAGGAAGTTCTTTGTCTCTATGGATGTCACTTTTTGGGAGACGACGTCTTTTTTCTCAACCTCCTCTCCATCTCTTCAGGGGGAGCAGCATGCTAGTCAGGAAGAGATGAGGGAGGAAGAGGTGTTTCAGAATCAAGGGTCTTGGTCTTTATCACTTCCTTTTTGTAGTGAGGGGGAGAAGGAGAAGTCTAGGGAGGAACCAGTGTCTGTTGGTAGTGCAAAACAGGACGTTGGTGGACGAGTGGATGGAAACAGACGTAGACCTAGTGAATGGCCTGCAACCTTGGCAACATATCAAAAGAAAGGCAAAGGCAAATCTTCATGTGCACTGCCACGTTGCCAATCACCATCCCCTACTTCAGTTCCGGACTCCTCAGCTGACTCATCTGGTAATGAATCTTCTCCCATTGAACCTCCTATTATTGATTCTGATAATCTTTCTGTTGCACTTCGGAAAGGTGTTAGGTCATGTACTCAACATCCCATTTCCCAGTATGTCTCTTATGATCGTTTATCTCCTTCGTACCATGCATTTGTTTCGTCTCTTTCTTCTATATCTATCCCACAGAATTGGCAGGATGCATTCATGATATCTGAGTGGAAAGGAGCTATGGTAGAAGAGATGACAGCTTTGAAAAAGAATGGCACTTGGGAGTTGGTATCACTCCCGGGGGAAAAGAAATCAGTGGGATGCAAGTGGGTTTTCACTGTCAAGCAAAATGCTGATGGCACAGTTGAGAGATACAAGGCAAGACTTGTTGCCAAGGGTTTTACTCAAACCTATGGTATTGATTACAAGGAGACGTTTGCTCCAGTAGCAAAGATGAACAGTGTGCGGGCTCTACTTTCTTGTGCTGCCAATTTGAATTGGCCTCTTCACCAGTTTGATGTGAAAAATGCATTACTTCATGGGGAGTTAGAGGAGGTGTATATGGATGTACCACCAGGTTTTTCTTCCTCTGAGACTATGGGAAAGGTGTGCAGATTGAAGAAGGCTCTCTATGGGTTGAAGCAATCACCTAGAGCTTGGTTTGGCAGATTTTCGAAGGCTATGTTGAGATTTGGTTACATGCAGAGCCATGCAGATCATACTATGTTCATCAAAGGAGGTGCTGGTAAGATTGCTGTTCTTATTGTTTATGTTGATGATATAATAATGACAGGTAATAATGTGGGTGAGATTCTCAGTCTTAAGTCTAGTCTGGCTCAAGAATTTGAGATTAAGGATTTGGGACCTCTGAGATACTTTCTTGGAATGGAAGTGGCAAGATCTGATAGAGGTATTTTTATCTCCCAACGAAAGTATATACTTGATCTTTTGGAAGAAACATGTATGTTGGGTTGTAGACCTGCAAATTTCCCTATTGAGGCGAATCATCACCTTAGTGGAGATGTGGGGGAGCGCACTGATAAGGAGAGGTATCAGCGACTTGTAGGTCGACTGATATACTTTGCTCACACCCGACCGGATGTTACTTATGCAGTGGGTGTTGTTAGTCAGTTCATGCATGACCTTCGTGTTTCACATCTGGATGCAGTTTATCGTATCTTGAGGTATCTCAAATCAGCTCCAGGAAAAGGAATTTTGTTCTCCAATCATGGCCACCTGCGATTGGAGGCATTTACTGATGCCGACTGGGCTGGTTCTGTGGATGATAGACGCTCTACTTCTGGTTACTGTACTTTCCTTGGGGGAAATTTGGTTACTTGGCGAAGTAAGAAGCAATCCGTGGTTGCCAGGTCTAGTGCAGAAGCTGAGTATAGAGTTATGGCGCATGGTGTTTGTGAGCTCTTGTGGCTCCAAACCTTGTTACACGGTTTGAAAATTTCTGATAATGGCCCTATGAAACTCTATTGTGACAATAAAGCTGCCATAAACATTGCTCATAATCCTGTTCAACATGACAGAACGAAGCATATAGAGATTGACAGGCATTTCATCAAGGAGAAGTTGAGTGAGGATTTGATATTTATGCCTTTTGTGAGATCTGAAGATCAATTGGCTGACATATTCACAAAAGGACTTGGTAGCAAGAGTTTCCACTCCATTGTGTTCAAGTTGGGCTTGATTGATATCTTCGCACCAACTTGAGGGGGAGTGTTAGATTATGGGTTTATTTGTAATTAGTTTATTAGTTGTTCTATTGTGTAACTAGTTCATTCTCTAGGACAATAGTGTAATTAGTTTAGTGTATTGTATACCTATTTAACGTTGTACGCTGTAATCAAAAGATTAATGAGAAAATAACCCTAATCTTTGGGTTCCCATTCCACATCTCTCTCTTCCTTCACAAGTTTACAGTTTCTACATTTAAACCTCATAGGAAGGGTGCCCAAAAAGATTGAAAGACTTGACGAGTCGAGAGGACACCAATCATCATTTTATCATCTTAAACGGTTCTTTCACAACAAGCATTCTAAACAATCCACCACGTTCATTACATTTTCAAACGTGCCAAACTGTTACCCATATCAAGACTCCGACTAATTAATTAATACATGCCTTCTCCTTTAAGCATGCCTCAATACCACACATCCTCACCGTACCTCTATGTACATCCCCGTACCTTCACAAGCCACATATTAACCCACAACTAGACTCTACGATGCCCGGTTATCTAGTTTACATACTCGGAGTCCGTAAAAGCAAGTACTAAAGGAATCTAAGAATTTTACGAGTTGAGAGAGAGAACGGATTTCAATACTACCCGCTGTATCACTAGACATGTTCACTCTAGTCCATTGGATACCACTCTAAGTGAGAAACGAGTATTGTCTCCAAAACACTTGGAATGATGCGAAAACAAACTCATTAGAGTCAATGAAAGGCTTCGACATGTGAATTGAAAGATTTAAGGAAGCAGCTGAAAGATACTGCAGCAGCTCAGTCCCCTACCGGTAGGCAAGCAAGTCCTATCGGTAGAACTTGCCCTACCGGTAGGTGAAAAGTCCCTACCGGTAGAAACTAAAAACATGCTTGTCTACCGGTAGGGACTTTTCACCTACCGGTTAAAGTCCCCTACCGGTAGGCTTTAACCGGTAGGTGAAAAGTCCCTACCGGTAGGAACTGAAAACATGCTTGCCTACCGGTAGGGACTTTTCACCTACCGGTTAAAGTCACCTACCGGTAGAAACCAGTAGGTGAAAAGTCCCTACCGGTAGAAACTGAAAACATGCTTGCCTACCGGTAGAACTTGTCCTACCGGTAGAAACTGAAAACAGAAAAGCCAATATTCAAATTCGAGCTTGACCCTACCGGTAGGCAGGCAAGTTCTACCGGTAGAACTTGAATATGTAGAGCAGCTTGTTGAGCAGTTTTTGAGCTGCTGCTATACGTTTGAGCTGGTTGAAGGAATTTCTCAATCGTTCTACTGGTAGGTAAAAAGTTCCTACCGGTAGGGAAAATGTTTTCTGGTCAAAGCAATAATGTTCTACCGGTAGAGAGGATGAGCCTACCGGTCGGAATACTGGAAAACAGCCAAGTCTTACAACAACAGCAGAATTTCGATCCAAGCCTAAACTTGACATTACAAGCACGATTTCAAGCACAAAATCACTCATAAAACATATAAGGAGAGGTAGAATTCCCTACCTCAAGTCGAGAAGCGAAACCCACGCAAGTTGAGTAAGCCCTAGCTCTCCAAACTTCGAAAACAACTGAATACTCCTCCGAGCAAGACCCACGAGATACGAACCACAATACGCGTAAGGATGAAAGATTGAAGGTTGATTTGAGTGGGTTGGGTGGAATTTGGAGAGAGAGCAAGAGAGAGAGAGAGAGAGAGAGAGAGAGAGAGAGACGTGAGGGAGAAAGAGATGGGAAAAATGGGAAAATTTTTCCCTGGCACACACTTATACACACATGCACCTATCACACTAACACCCACATCTTTCAAACATTTGCACATTGACCCACGACTATAATTTTCACATTAAACCATTATTTGTCCACTTATAAGATGTTAAAATTTAAAAGAAATTTATGGGTCTCTACAAAAGGAGGATGAAATCTCCTTTAGAATCAATCCTCTCCAACTTTCTCTCTCTAAGGAATGTTCACTATAAGCTCGTTATCTGGGATTTCGATGAAGAGACATTTCATATTCATAGATCACGCGAGCCAGTTCTCGGGCGCCAAGTGGCGCGCTGATAAAATGACATGTGACCCTTCTGTACCCCCTGACCGCTACTGGGAATTGCCCAGTACCGGTACAAGCTTAACAGCTTTTTTAGGCAACTTCACAGGCTCGCTCCAGACACTCCCGAACTCGGATTTAGGCGTTCTTTGGACCATTGGAAAGCTTGTCGAGTCTACTTTCTAACCCAAGTAGTTTGGATCAAAAGTAATTTGTACATCAAAAGTTATGACAATTCTACCCTCAGCACGTTGGAAGATAAATTTCTTTGGTAAAATCTTCATATGTCCTTCAATTCCCTTGACCTTTGGGTGACCCGAGCAACCTCCAAACCATCTCTTCATGACTCTTCGGGCACCACAACGGGGTGACACGTGGCCTTGAGTACTTGGTTGCGCTCGGAGCATTCCTTGGCGTTCAAACGCGCCTTATTTATACGAATTACCTGAAATACACAAAACCTACCTTACGTGCAATATTATTATAAAAGCTAAATAAATGCAAGTTAAACCAACATACTACAGGACTAGTCACACCAAATATCTGCATTATTGGGTGCTCATCACACCCCCCAACTTGAACTTTGCTAGTCCCTAGCAAACTAAAACAAAACAAATTTAACTAAGCTATGCAATTTTCCCGAAATTCAAGATACGAAAGTTATGCTCAACTATTTCAACTAGGCAAGAGTCCGAGACACCCCTTCAAATTCGATAACGTGCAATCCACGCACAAACAGGCCATGAACTAGGATGAACAAACTATGCCATATTAGAGTAATCACGCATGCATGCACCACAACGAGTTTCGACTCCAAAACTCACAAGGATATGCTCTTATTCGACTTTTCACACAATGAGATACAAGATACATTCCATGACAAGCGCTAACGAGTAAATGCAATAGCCAGAGACAAAAAGCTATGCAACCTATCAAAAGAGCGCTAAGAAAGAACGGAAAGCTAATTATTGACAAGTATGCACTACAAAGAAACAAATCATACTAAAAAAGTAGTAAATATCGATCATGCATCAAACGGAGTTAATTAGCGTACAAAAGATCAACGGAGGACTGTATTGGCTTATAACGACCTTGGATACAAAGAGAAATGGATTACAAAAATGTAGTGGCCATATACTTGAATGGTTCATCTACCTTTGGCCACTACCGACCTAAACTACTCAAGGCATGGCCACATATCGACCAAACACTAAACAAGGATACGAAAAAGAAATAAAGAACAACTACTATATAAGTCCTACTAAAACTATTACCACCGACTCCACCACACATAGTCATCATCCTTATCCGGCTCCTCATGGTATTGAGCATTAAGCTCCCCCTTTCCATTGGACTCTTTTTCATCCAAAATGTATGCTAGCCCGAAGTTCATACCAATCCTCTCTTCATAGTATTCAACCCTCTTTCGGATATGATTTTGCTCTTTCATAGCATTTCTTTGATTTTCTTTGAAGAATATGGTCATTTGAGATGAGAATTGTAGTAAGAGAGATTGATAGGCCAATTTCGAGGGCTTAGGAGAGGAAGATGAAAATTTGGGGCTTTAGCATTTACAGTGGGAGAGGAGAGAAAGGAAATCACGTATCAATTCTTTGCCTTTTTACATTCCAACCACTTCTATCACTTTCACACCACCCCCAAACCTCTTTGAAACATTGAAAACTATAGACACACAACCCTCCGAACATCCGGTTACCTAGGTTTGAGCAATGGAAGAGACTCGGACTATGGTTCAAAATAAGGACAAGGTGACTCTTATGTGGTTTAATCAAACAAAAATGCCTTGAATCATTTCCTACGTACGCCAACAACTCCAAAAAGATGCATGAAAGATATATACACTACTCAAGTATGAACAAAAGATATTACTTACACAAGTGCGGGAAATGAGAACAAAAAGCATGGGATGCTTAAGAAATGAATCTCCACTCTTGCAATGCACACTACTTGACTTGACTTATAGGCTTAACTTGTTCATCAAAATTCATGTATATGCAAATCACATGGATTGCAACATATAACCAAATTCGACGGGATACACGACTCTTGCCATATTGACACAATTGAGCATAACTAAAGTATCTAGCCAGCGAAATCTCTACTAACAAGGGAGGATTGCAAGTAAGAGCAAAAATTTTAAAATTATTAAAATTTTAACGAAAACAAAAAGAGATAAGTTTTCAACAACATAAATATAGCATATATATATCCCTCCCCCCAACTTAAACGATACTATGTCCTCATAGCATGAAGAAGAACAGTATTGAGAGGAAAGAACAAAAGATTGTACCTCTGAGGGAATGTCAACCCCCGTATACCTCGACCAAGTTGAAGGCTTTCTTGTCATTGCTTCCTTTTATCATTGGAACTGCTTCTAAGGCTCACTCTTTCGGCTCCTCCATCGGAACCATAGCTAGTCACACAAGGTCATCACCGGGATTTTCTTGGTCTTACAACCGCGACACGTAATCGCACCCATGCTTAGGGCTCGTGAATGCCTTACTCACCTTAGCTTTTAGACGTAAACCACCAAGGCTGGTGTGGTAGCATGCTCACCCTGTAAAAGACTTAAGAACCAACTACCTACTAAGAAGCAAATGAAATTAGTACGGCCCGGCTCGTATTATCCGGGCTCAAAAATTGACAAGTATTTAAATCCACCAAATTGTCACGTGATTAAACGGGTACTACTTTTCCCCCCATATCCAACTCATAGTGTTGTAGAGTAAATCATGCAACAACTTGGAGATAGAGACAGGTGGCTATACCAAACCATCAAAAGAGAAAAAGAAAAAAGAAAAGAGAGGGAGAAAAAGAAAGAGTTTATGTACGTTCAGCCAAATGCAGGCTCCTAACATTTATTATGCCAACAAAAATTATTACAATGAACATACCACTCAAATTTAAACTCTTAATCAAGAATTGAATTCGACCATGCCATAAGATAAGATACTTTGAATAAAGCAATTGTCGAATTCGTTTAAAAAACTTGAGTTCCACCAAGTGCATATTCCAAAATAAATCAATTTTCAGACTGTTGACAAAATCCACAATGAAAGGATGATAAACTAAATCAAATTCATCAACACCAAGAAAATCAATCAATTCAACTTTTAGAAGCTCTTGCAATAGGGGAGACTCAGTAGGAGGGGTGGCATTGTCTAGACCTGAGAATATTTGATGGTTCAAAATTTCCATGGATGGTATCTCCTCAAAGGAAGGAGACAAACTCTCAGGTCTATTCACATTCTTCTCATCTTGCTCATTCAGCAGAGCAGTCAAAAAGTCCACCTCCACATTTGTTTCCTCAACAATGAGAAATTTCTCCCCCGGATCGTCACACAGAGAGGGATCTACAGGGGGAAAACACTGGATATCAGGCTCAACATTAGGCTCATCACTCCAAACATACTCTGAGGAGTTGTCAGAATCTACACTAACATCATCAACAATAATAGGCGGCTCAATATCCTCTTTCATGGCATTTGAATTGGACTCTTGACAATGTTTAACAAAAATCTTAGATTGTAAAGTTGCAGCCAAATGATCGAAGAAATCTAAGGCTTGAGCAGGTTCTTTTTCAAAAAGTTTGTCGTAGTCTATCATGTCTAAGAATCGTTGACTCTTTTGAGAAAGTCCATCATAAAAATAGTTAGCAATTTGAAAATTATCATACCCATGATTCGGGACCGCAATGAGTAAGTCCTTATATCTTCCCCAACATGCATAAAACGACTCATTCTCTCTCTCGGCAAAAGCTTGAATTTGTTTCTTGAGATCCAGCCAATTGGAAATGATCAAATGATTTTTAAAAACATTAGCATCATGAGTGACTATGCAAGGGCATGGGAAAATGTGATTGGAACAAAGGTACTCCCCCAAAGTCTTATGGGGTGTTATAATTTGATTAGGACAAAGGTAGTACCGCAAAGTCTTGTGAGGTGTTTCCCAATTTGCTGCTGCGATTCTAGTAGACAAATAAGACAAAAAGTAAACAGGCCATAGGGGCTATGGCGCCACCTCTTTTCTCAAAACAGTTCCGTGGGGTTATGCCACTGCCACGTTATATGAACAATAAAAGAAAAGGCAATTGATGCTCAATCTAGCTTCGTTACACCTCAAGTCAAATTGGTGGCTCGGTTAGAGATATCCGCTAAGTTGAGTTCAAATTACACAAAGGAAAAATAAACGGAGTACTTACAATGGTTTGTCGATCCTCCAAATAAGCTATATTAAGAATCCCCGGCAACGGCGCCAAAAATGCTTAGCCTCCGAACCTCGCCTTCAAATAAGGTTAAGACACCCCAAGCGTAGGGCTAGGTCGTCGATAGCATAATATCCGGAAATCCGGGATCGTACCCACAGAGAATTGAAATGTAGCTAGTTTGGATTGTAGGTTTATACGGTGGAGTGCGGCGTTTAAGACGGCCAACTTGATTTTGCTTTGAAAGTGAAAACTAAGAAAAAGACTAGAAATGTGCTTTATAAACTAAAAGAGGCAAGTCTAGGGATTGTCTATCCCTTGACAAAGGCCGCTACCGGTTCTCGATTATAACTCAAGTGAGAGTCATGACCGCGTGCTCACGCCCGGAAGATTTAGCTTATCGACTATGTTTAACAAAAGATGTGATTAAGCAGAATTTAACTAACCTATTTTTTCTAATGTATCTAACATGTAGGAGGCCACGAGCTCTCAATATGCCACTTGCCAAGACCGCTTGACTAAACAACATACCAAGGAGTTAACACCCCTCGCTTAGACCGAAATGGCTAGGCTAATTCAATTACGAAAACCATGATTTTAAGCCCGAGAGTTCGAGAACCAAATAACTACCTAAGTCATTGGGAAAGATTAGCCCAAGACTTAGCCAAAAGACTACTCACACATAGCTAAAAGACTAGGCATGGTAAGAAAATGGAGCGAAAGATTTAACCGAAGAAAACGTAAATAAACTTGATTTATGCAAAGCTCCAAAGCATAGCTACAACATTAATAAACGAGAAATTAACATAAGACAAATACTTACTTGAGTTCTTGAAGAAAATGACTAGAAAAGCTTGAAGAACAACAATGGTGGAAATCCTAAAGAGAATAAAGACTTAGGCCTAAATCTAACTAATGGCCTATATCTTTCCATATATTGCATATCAGCCTATTTATAGGCAACTAAAGTTAAGTTACAAAGGACCAAAAAGTCCCCAAAATATCCCAAAAACATTCCACAAGTGGAAACTTTGCATAAATGGAAGGTAGAAAAAGTTATAAAAACGTGAACAATTTCTCCAGGATGAACCGGTACTGGGCAACCCCCAGTACCAGTACAAGGTCTTCAAAAATGCTGGAAAAACTGAACTCTGGACACTATGAACCGGTACTGGGAATTGCCCAGTACCAGTACAAGCTTGACAGCTTTTTTAGGCAACTTCGCAGGCTCGCTCCGACACTCCCGAACTCGGATTTAGGCGTTCTTTGGACCGTTGGAAAGCTCATCGAGTCTACTTTTTAACCCAAGTGGTTTGGATCAAAAGTAATTTGTACATCAAAAGTTATGACAATTCTACTCGCAGCACGTCGGAAGATGAATTTCTTTGGTAAAATCCTCACATGTCCTTCAATTCCTTTGACCCTTGGGCAACCCGAGCAACCCCCAAACCATCTCTTCATGACTCTTCGGGCACCACAACGGGGTGACACGTGGCCTTGAGTACTTGGTTGCGCCCGGAGCGTTCCTTGGCGTTCAAACACGCCTTATTTATACGAATTACCTGAAATACACAAAAACCTACCTTACGTGAATATCATTATAAAAGCTAAATAAATGCAAGTTAAACCAACATATTACAGGACTAGTCGCACCAAATATCTGCATTATTGGGTGCTCATCAACAGTTAGCCCAACGTATGGGGAGAATTTGGCTAAGAAAAAATCAGAAGAAGAAAACTAAACCCATACTGCCTTAAATCTATCACACACCCCTAGCCATAACTGAAGATGAAGCCTTTCTTCAAAACTAAACCCATGCAGCAAGGTACATCTTCATTTTCCTCTCTCCAGCCTTGCTTTTTACAAGCTCTATCTCCAGTTTGTTGGTCTTCTTAAGCAGCCCTAGGATTATTTGAACGGCCCTTCAACACATGGGGGGATCTACCCAACCAAAGCCCTTGTACCCAATCTTTGTGCTGCCCATAAACCTCATACCTGGGCTCTTATCAGTCCAAGAAGTGCGAAGAACCCTCTGGGTTCCACAGAGGATGCACACATTGTCATCCACTGGGATTGGGGTATCGGCGAATCTCATGTTTGTGCTATCGCTGCTATTCATTGTGAGTTTTAAGGGTTAATGATGTGTGGAGATATGGAGAAGGGATTAGGACTGGATATGCTCAGATGAAGGAGGTGGAATGGCTGGTTTATGCTTGTTTTGTACACTGCAGGTAGGGAACATGAATTGGAGAAAACGAAACTTAGGGTTTTATTGATTTTCCCTCCAAAAGTGGAGGAGTCATCAACAACTTAATCCATGTCACCTGCCAAAGTACCCTCTCAACGTTTTGATCCACTGTTAGGGTCCATGTTAGCAACTCCCATTAGCCATTTGACAGATTGGGACGGAAGGGGGAAGTTTGAATAATGGAAAGTAAAATTGATTTTTTAAAAGTTTGTGAGTCTATTAGACATTGAGTGTAATGTTTTGAGGGTATTTTGAAAATTTTCCTTTCATTTTTACCTTTTTTTTACTTTTGGCGGTTTGGGAGACTTCACCCGTAACACATTCCATAAATGCGCATTTTATTTTTAATGTTAGAGAGCAAATGCAAAAGTAGGGGGAGATCGAGGAGCTTTTTGACTTGTCATTTTTCACACTTCTCATTTTTGTCACATAAATAACCTACAAAATGTATTTTGCACATATCTCCCATACACTATGGGGGTGTTGGGGAGTCTTATTTTTAGCCTTTCATTTTCAACTTTTTGGCTTTTTGGATTACGTCAGAATGTATTTTGAATCTTGTATAATGTTTGGTAGAAATTTGCAGAATGCATTTTCAAATAGTAGTGTTTGGGAGATAAGGATGAAAATGAACTATGGGTTGATTTTATACTGTTGTTTAGGAAGTAAAAGGGTATAGGGTAGAGATGGCAATGGGGAGGGTCGGGGGTGGATACCACTATCCCCGTCCTCGATCTCCAAACCCAAATTCCTCCCCATCCCTGCCCTGACCCCCACTGGGGATTTATTTTTTCCCTCCATCCCTTCTCCAAACGGGGAACGGGGATCCTCAAAGGGAATCGGAGATCCAAAGATTCCAATACTTAAAAAAAAAAAAAAAAAAACCCACCTGCCATTACAAAATACAAACCATGAAACCAAATTCAAAAAAAAAAAAAAACAATCTAGGCTACCATAGTGCATTACGAACCAAATTGAAATTAAGTTAGTCGATTTCTTCTCCATAATAGCATACCGTTCGGATTCAGAGAGAACAACTTTAGTTTGAAGCCTAGTGAAGCCTGGAACAAAAACATAAGCAAGAATGAGATGAGATGTAGAGTCGTAGAGATGGTGGGAAATGGGGATCTTGTGTGCGTCAGTGTGTGTGGGTGGCGTGAACAAATGAAACCTAACTTCTTAATTCTTAAGTATATATATAATGGGGATTCTGGGTGGGGCGAGGCGGGGACTAACTCATATCCACCCCCTACCCGTTCCCCACTTTTTTTAAAAAATTATCCCCATATCCTACCCGATCCCCAAATAATCCCCGAATCCCCTACCCACTTGGGGCGGGGAACGGATCGTTGGGTCAGATCGGCCGAAATTGCCATCCCTAGTATAGGGTGTTATCTTTCACCCTAACACACACATATATTTGTATTACTCTAGAGAGTTACATGTACATTAGATAGGCGATGTGGGACAAACCCACTTATTCTACTAACACTTCTAACACTCCCCCTCAAGCTGGAAAATAGATATTACAAAATCCTAGCTTGTTACATGAAAACTCTAAATGAGGTTTAAATAGTGATTTGGTAAAATCACTAGTTGATAAAACAAAATTTTAATGTGAATTTTTTGTTGTCTCATGTGACAAACAATCACAACTTTAATTAGTAGAGTATATACTTTTAAAAAACATCAATATAGGTTTTGGAAAAATAAAAGAAGTATGATTTTTATTTATCATTACTTTGTTATACTACTTAAAACTCAACTCCTTTCCATCTAACAAAAAAACCCCTTCCCCTAAAATCATGAGAGAATTTTTCATAAGTCCACTATAGCACTTTCTAAACCCATCTAGTCCACTTCTAAAATTATTAACCCCTCTAGTCCACTAGCTTAATAAAACAATGCCTATGACTAAAATACCCATCTTATATAATCACTAATAAAGAGAGAAACCCTAAAAAAAATTTCAGATCTGGAGCACATCTCTCTCTCTCTCCCCCGATTACTTGTTGCCGGTGCACTTCTCCTCCCCCCTTGCTGCCGGTGCACCCAACCTCTTCGTCAGCGCCGCCCCTCAACGGACCTGCCTGATGGTGAGCTACAAAACGATGAATTCGAAGCCCAAAAAATATACGTAGGTTCATGCATGTAAAGGTAAAACCAATTTTGTACCATCTGGACAGAAAAGACGGGAATATCAAGATTGTTGAATTGTATGAATATCTAATAAATTCACCCGAACATGAAGGAAAGTAAATCTAATAAATCTTCTATGATTTTCTCGATTGTTTTTGGTTTTTGTTGATTTTTTTTCCCCTCAAAGGATGTTTGAACCTGTAGATCGGTTTCCCGTAATTTATTTTTACTTGTTTCTTAAGAGTACCATATCAACTCCTCTTTGTGTGATTTTGAACAGTTTTCAAATGATTTTTGTTTTTTGAATTTTTTCGAAACGACCGTACCATCGCCGAGCACCTTGGTAAAACCTAACTATATATAGTTGCTATCCTTGAAGATTTGCTTGTGTTTTTGTTTTTAACTATTCAAAAATGTTTCATCTATTTGTTATAGTTTGGTTAGGTTCCGGTTTGGTCATATATGGTTATTTATCAATTTCGTTATGTGGTTAGTGTTTGTCCTAATTAGGGTTTTGTTTTTTGTACTTTTATTTAGTTGCTATTGAGTAATATATATGGTTACATATTCAGTTCTGTTCATATAAGGTTATCTATGGTTATATATGGTTAAGGTAACAAATATGGTTATGATTGAACATGTTTTATTATTCTTTCGTAGGGGTTATATGACCAAGTTTGATCATACTTTATTATTGTATATAGGATTTTATGTCCTAGCTTCAATTATTATTTTGATATATTTGGTTTTCTTTCATTTATATAACCATGGAATGACCGGAGTCGTTTGAAGTGGAGTTAGATGTTTTATTAATGACTTTCTATTTCAGTAATGGTAGTCCAGTTGCACTAGAGCTGTTTTTTGCTGGCTTTGGAATATTTTTTGTACTTTTGTTTTGCTACTGTTGGGTAAATATATGGTTATATATTCTGGTTTGTTAGGCTGCTGCGCGGACCAATTCATGTAAGGTTGTCTACTGTTATATATGGTTATGGTAATATATACGGCTATATTTGAATGTTAGTAATTAGGTTATACATGATTCTTGAATCTACTTTACTTCAATGCAAAAACAGTTTTGCTTTTTGTACATTTGTTTAGTTGTTGTTGGATAACATATATAGTTATATGTTCTAATCTATTTGGCCGCTGTACGGACCAATTCATATAAAGTTGTCTATGTTATATATGGTTATCGTAATATACATGGTTATGGTTGTATATTTATGTATGTATATATGTTCAAGTTTGAACTTGCTTTATTATATTTTTTCATGGGATTATATGTCAAAGTTTGATCATGCTTTATTATTGTATATATATAAGGTTATATGTCCTAGCTTCAATTATTGTTTTGATAGATGTGATTTTCTTTCATTTATATAATCATGGAATGGTTGGAGTCATTTGAAGTGGAATTAGGTATTTTATTAATGTCTTTCTATTTCAGTAATGGTAGTCTAATTGCACTGAAACTGTTTTTTTGCTGGCTTTGGAAATTTTTTTTGTACTTTTATTTAGGTGCTGTTGGGAAACATATATAGTTATATATTCAAGTCTGTTAGGTCACTGTGCAGACCAATTCATATAAAGTTATCTACTGTTATATATGGTTATGGTAACATATAAGGTTATATTTGAATGTTAGTGCTTAGGTTATATATGATTCTTGAATCTACTTTATTGCTATGCTAGTGTTTAGGTTATATATGTTTGCATTTTTTTAACTTTGTGTATATTTGCAGGAATAACAAGACCAAATCAGAAAGGTAAAAAGTTGGTATTTGTGGAACGAACATATAATGTCCGGCCAACAGCAAGGATAGAAGCTCCAACACGGATGAAATGATGAGATGGTGTCATTTGGATAAATTTTATTTTATTATTTTATTTTTTGTGTGGGTTTGAACAAATTTTGTCTTCGATAGTTCGAACATTAATGATGTTTCATTTTGAATAAGTTTTGACTTGTCCACTGACTCGGGTGGCACATTTTGTATTAAATGATATATTTTAGATATATTGAAATTGATGGCGTGCTACGGTTTGGTAATGCATTGTATAGTATTCATGACAACAAATTGCACATATAATTATATATGTACCAATCTAGTCACTGTATATATGGTTAAATGTCAGCATGTGTAAGAAGTAACATTTAAAAGGAAAACATATAACGTTATATAGGATCTGAATACATAACCATATAACCATATTGTTCCTTACTCGTTCTAACCATATAATCCTATAAAAGAATAATAAATCATAACCATATATAACCATAGATAATCTTATATGAATTGGTCCACGCAGCGGCTTAATAGACCGGAACATATAATGTTATCTGTACAGCGGCAGAGCGGTTGAGATCTAGAATGTAGAGAGAGAGAGAGAGAGAGCTGTTAAAATACTAAAAAATTTAAATAAAAAAAAAAGAAGCTGGTAAGGACGTTTTTATCTTATATTAATTCCCTTTTGGCTTGACAAGGGCTCTGTTTGGCAAC
>BPLS01000134.1:945836-997260 GCA_019656275.1 Rhododendron kiyosumense
TCTAACCAAATTAAAAGAAGCATGACAAGCTATCCACTTCCAAATACTTCAATTTTTTTTTTGATTAGCCTCCAAGGCACCAAAACACCACTTAAATCATACAACTCCAATTACAAAAGGAGATACAAGTTTTCCCTTTTTCTTTACCTAAAAGACATAACAAAGCATTTTTGGAGGAGAATTTAACATTTATCATTACATTCCCAAAGTCAAAAAACATATATATGAAGTCAAAAGACAGCCTTTAAGACCCAACTAAACATCATATAGATCGACTCGGCAAAGCATTTTCTAAAACTAATTCCACAACACATGGGAGTCTCCCAACACATTTGATCAAAGGACCAATGAATTCGAACACGGTCAAGTAAATGTCTACACATGCACCTGCACAACTATATTCAGTTTTTTTTTTTTAAGGCTCATAAAATTCAAAATATTTTAAATAACACATTTCACATTAAAGAAATATTAAATAAATAAACTTAGACACGGTTCTCTACATAGAGGCTACTCCACCTATTGCCAATTGGTTTTAAGTTGGAACCCTCCAAAAAATCTAACAAGTTCAATATCACAAGTTCAATCCAATCGAAGAACATCTATGAGTCGAACACTCACCTTGGTCTCCAACAAAAAGGAAAATCAATACAAGCTCACTCCCTACGTGGAGTCGCGGTACTTGTCATCGCTTCCAAACCTAACATTCATCATACGTAACCGCTCATGTGAGTATTAATATGGGAATACTCATAAGAATGAATTTTAGCAACTGCTTGCTTATACTCCTTAACAAAATATAGCAATAGAAGTACTAACTTCAACCAAGTCTAGCAAGTGTCTAGCAACTGTTTTTCAGTTCTCAACAATATGAACTCGAGTTCCAATTCTCACAGCCATATTCCAGGAAAACACGACCAGTTTCAGCCATTTGAGTTCAATTACAGCACCCTAAGGGGTGTTCTATGCCTCTAAATCATATTTTTAGCATTCACTATCAATTTCCTGCACTTAAACACATATTTCCTGCACATATCACATATTTCCTGCACTTATCAATGGTTTTCAGCAGTTATATAAGCGATTTTGGCATCCAAATGTCAATTTCCAGCGACCAAAACTCAGGTTCAGCACCTGTAAACCCAGTTCCAGCACCTGAGTTATTGTTTTCAGCATACAAACTACTTTGAGCTACCAATTTCAGCACATACAAGCAATTTCCATAGTAAAATTTCTGCAGGAACTCAACCAACAGCAACCTAGTTACCAAATTCAAGTCCTAACCTTCAATTCTTTTGCTTCTAATAAAAATTAACAGTTTCATAGAGAAAAACAACAAAGAATAGCCCTAATTAGTTGAACTCGATTGATTTTAGAAACCCTAATAACTCAATCCATGAACATAATGGATTATTGGATCAATACCCATCAAAATACAAGCAAGAGTTGCTTACCAAGTTAGGGTATTCAATTTTCCCAGCCTTCTTTCTCTCTCGGCTGCTCCCTCTCAGCCTCACTCTCTCTCTCTCTCCACGTAGAACAGAGCCTCCCTTTTGGATTCTTATTTATTTTTACTTCAATAGATATGTTTCACATATACACACATGCACCCTAGCACCTCATTTGTTTTACACGTGCACACACAACACATAAAGGTTTTTTTTTTTAGTTTTATTACACCTACACCCCTTTAGTTTATAAAAAAATTAATAAAACCACAAATATAATATTCACCTTTCTTTTTAATCCTTCTCACACCATGTCACCTGCCAAAGTACCCTCTTAATGTTTTTCTCCACTGTTAGGGTCCATGTTAGCAAGTCTCGTTAGCCATTTGACAGATTGGGACAGAAGGGGGAAGTTTGAATAACGGAAAGTAAAATTGATTTTTTAAAAGTTTGAGTCTATTAGACATTAAGGGTAAAGTTTTGAGGGTATTTTGAAAATTTTCCTTTCATTTTTACCTTTTTTTACTTTTGGCTGTTTGGGAGACTCCACCCGTAACACATTCCATAAATGTGCATTTTAATTTTAATGTTATACAGCAAATGCAAAAGTAGGGGGAGATCGAGGAGCTTTTTGACTTGTCATTTCACTTTTCTCATTTTTGTCTCATAAATAACCTACAAAATGTATTTTGCACATATATCTCCCATACACTATGGGGTGTTGGGAAGCCTTATTTTTAACCTTTCATTTTGAACTTTTTGGCCTTTTGGATTATGGTCAGAATGTATTTTGATACTTGTATAGTGTTTGGTAGAAATTTACAGAATGCATTTTCAAACAGTAGTGCTTAGGAGATAATGATGAAAATGAACTATGGGTTGATTTTATACGATGTTGCCCTTGGTTGTTTATTATGGTATTATAATGTGTATTAATAGTTTTTGATCAATTTTGTTAAACTTGTTCCAACACATGAGCTTATTAAATGTACAAATTACTATTACAAGAAAAAAAGAAATAGAAAAACATACACAGTACAATTACAATGTTACAAACGTCCAAATTACACAAATTACGAACTTATTAAAAAAATTACACAAATTACAAATACAAACGTACAAATTACAAGTACAAGACAAAAGATTAATTTTGCTAAATCAGATTCAGAGCTTTTTGTGAGTCCGAACATTAATCTGGTAGATGCGGAAAAATTAAAAGATATCTCTGGTGTTAAGTGTGTGGATAAACCGGGTACTTATTTTGGTGCTAATTTGGATTTTACAAGTAACAAGGGGAGTCTTTTTAATCGTGCGCTTGAGCGAATACAGTATAGATTAAGTAGTTGGAAGTCCCGTTGCTACCTTTTGGCTGAGAGATTGAGAGACCGTTCCACTTTTAGAAAAAGTTGGTTTGTAAAAAAGAAGGTAAATTTCAAGGTCAAAAATCATATGTTTACGCAAATAATTTTTTTACCAATATGGATCTTGTTTGATAGATCTCATTGAGATCTTTTAAATGCTGTAAAAAAAATTGAAAAAATCATTTTCTATATATTTGAGTTTGAAATTACCTTCTTTTTGAAAAAGAAGATTTTTAGAAAAAGCGGAACGGGGTCTGATTTTAGCAAAACATGTGATGTTGACAATCCCCTACTATTTGCTTTCGGTGTTTAAAGCCCCTTTGTGTTTTCTAAACAAAGTCAAGAGTATGGTGGCCAGATTTCTTTGGTATGATGAGAAGGAGAACGGGCTGGTTTGAGAAGTTGGAGGGTGTAGAGGAGGTCTAGGGTTGCATGATCTTGCTTGCCTGAATCAAGCTTTGCTTGCTAAGGTGGCTTGAAGAATTTTTAAGAATCCAGATGGTTTGCTAGCAGTATAATGAGATACGACAGTTTTGACACAGAAGGGAGGGGATTTTATCGAACACGGTGAATTCTCCTCAAAGGGAAAGAGCCCCTCCAAAAACAGACTTATTGGGCAAATATTGTTATAGGACCAAGTTTTTGGATGTAGAGGTAGTTTCTACTTTGTCATGGGGATGGCGTAGTATTTTACGAGGTAAAGAGTTGTTGGTGAAGGGTTTGAAATGGAAGATTGGTAACGGGTTGGGCACTAATGTTTTTAAAAGATGAGTGGATTCCTAGAATTTCCAATCCTTATTGAGGTAGAAATATGGAGAATTGCTTTGTGAGTTTTAAGGTGGGAAATTTGTTTGATTGTCGTTCAAAACAACTGAGAGATCCTCTAATCTCTATGCTTTTTCCGAGAGATGTAGCTCAGAGGATTAGGAGCTTGTATTTGCCTATGCGTCATGAGGAAGATGAAGTGTTTTGGGAGTTTCCTAGAAATTGGGTGTTTTTGGTAAAATTTGCGCACTTGCTCCAGTGGTCTTTGATTTCGGATCAAGATCTTGGTGAGAACCAAGCTTGGTTTGATAAATGGGGGAAGGTTTGGGGTTTGGGTCTTCCACCTAAGGTTCAATTGTTCATCTGGAAAGTTTTAAACTGAATTCTGGCAGTTAAAGATGGTCTTTTGAGGTGGATTCAATGTTAATGTGGAACTGGGGTATCTGTTATGTGGGAAGGAAGCGGAGACAATGGAGCATTTGTTCTTTCAGTGTGCTTTTGCTAAAAGATTGTAGAGGGCGACCACCCATTTGGGTTTTGATTTTGATGTGGGTGTGTTCCTATCCTTTTGCGGAATGGATTGGGAAGTGGATTGCGGAGGCGCCTGGTAAAAGAGTTAATGTGTCGCGCCCCTATTTTTACTGGCGGTCGCCCAACCCACTTTAAGAGGCAACACTTCCAAAATCATGACTTTTAAATGCGACGATTCTGAATTTTGAGTTTGATAGCTGTGATTAGGACTGTTGTTTGAAAATTAGAGTCGCCACCTAACATTAAGTTTGGGTATGTTAGGTCACCCGCTAAAGCTATTTTTATTTATTAAGAAAATAGCTTTAACTCTGCTTTTAAAAGTAATTCCGTTTGAGCAAATTCTTCTTTCAAATGTGGCTTATTGACTCTCATTCGAGGGTTTGCAAAAACATAGATGAGTTCGAGAATTTATTGTTACGTGTGGGGAAGGAGTTAGGCACACCCACATCGTCCTCTTGGTACTTTTTTTTTCAAAGTTGGCATTTTTCAAGTAATTATCCTTGGCAAATAAATAACATAAAATGCATGTAATAGATCTGCTTATGGATAACATCTCCGTTAGTCCTCTTTTCACGTTTAAGGCATGGGGAACCCTGGAATCGCTGAATTCGAATGTGGCTTCTTTAGCACCGACAAACGGTCATTGGGTACTTTTACGTTTCAACACCATCCTTATCTACAAGAAAAGAGCACTTCGGTTATTTAATTCTACAGGACGATCTTCTTTTCATTTATACCGAAATAAGGGGTGCAAAATGGTAATCCGAACAATGCAACCTTATTTTTGGTTTTAAGTGAAAAGAACATTGTTGTGATATTAATCTCAGTAAAAAATTTTCTGAGTTGAACTGAAAATTTGAATTGAAAGGGGGAAATACCCCCTGCGTAGGATTACATCTTCCCCACCTTGTGCGGTGGATTTTTACAGAGGTGTGGTCAGAAATTAAACTAGACAAAAATATAACTAAAAATAGCACAGAATTCGATCTGTACTTAATTTTTAGCTATATAATTGTTGTGGTGTAATTCTGGCTTACAATGAACTTGTGAGGATCAGGAATTTTTTCTTGAACATAAACTAAAAGGGCTTTGGCCTCGGGGATTTTGGACAGAAGTATTTTTGGGATTTTGGAGAGTGAAAGAGTTCATTTTTTTTTGGTGGAAAGGGATTTTCCCTGTTTTGGTTTTTGGGGGGCAGAAGGCTTTTTTTTTTGGGTTTGTTTTGAGATAGGAGAGAGAGTGCTCTCGCACTTTTGGCTTGGAATGGTGAGAAGTATTTTTTTTGGTTTTGGACTAAGGGAGAGGCAGAGCTTTGGCTTCCTTTCTTTTCGGATCCTCCTCCAGGCATGGAGCAAGGGCTGCATTTATATAGTATATCCGGTGTGGCGCGCACATGAGATGTTGAGAAGTGAGTCCACGGCTGAGATTAAACAACAGCACAATCAGACGGCCTGGTTTTCACCATGTGGCCTGACCCACCTACTGCCGAAACTGCTCTCTTCGCATGATTCCAAGTTTTCAATGTACAAGGGGGGCCCATGGCAATGAATTGCCGTTTGTGGTTGCTGCCACTACTGATGGATTTTCACTTCGGTGGCAAACCAATTATAGATATTGCACTGCGCTATGATCTGGACTAATTTTTTAACTGTGTTCGATTGGGGGCCCAAACATAGTCAAAAATTTTGTTGCGATGCGGAGATCAAATACGGTAGAGTCGGCGCAGTGCAATGTTGTTCTGAACTTGAATTTGCGAGTGATTGGGCAAAATTAGGTGTCAACAGTATGTGATTCAGTTTTAGTTTTATGGCTTATTTGGTGCATTCGTAATGAAGCTTTATTTCAGCATAATGTGGTTGCGTGGATAATGCGTTGGCTCGATTTTCAGAACCCATGGTATTAATAGGCATGGTATTAATAGGTTTTGTGGAGCTGGTGGGCGTGAAGGGAGGGTCCAGTTGGTGTTGAAGAAGAGGGATTGTGAGTTCAATGGGTATTGAGTTTTTGTTACAGATGGAGCTTGCAGGGCTGGCGCGGGATGTGGAGCGGCGGCATGGGTTCTGTTGAATGGAACAGGTCAAGAGGTGGATGGTCAAGTGATGCTTTGCAACGCGTCTTCAGCAGCAATGGTGGAGATTCGTGCAGGGTTGCTAGTTCTTCAATGGGCATGTGCACAAGGACTTCTTGATGTTTTTATTTAGACAGATCGCATTACTTTTGTTCAGGGTCTTCGTAATCCGAGCGGTGCTGATATTAGTCTATAGGATGCTCTTGTGGACTTCGTAATCCGAGCAGTGCTGATATCAGTTGTAAAGGTAGATAGGTATGTCGTCAAGGCTGCTCATTTTAAAGCTAACACGGTTATGATTTTGGTTCATTAATGGGATTAGTTTGTTTGTCAAAAAATTTTACAAATACTAAGGAGCCGTGAAAACATGCTATTCGAGGTTGTGTTTGTTATAACAAAATGTACGTCGACCAACAGTGATTACCTGTTGGATTCATGGTTGTCTGGGTCTATTAGTGATCAATTGTCATTTTTCAGCTGAGGAAGCTGCAAAAGTACAGCCTCAACACGAGTCGTAGTTGGGGTACGACCCCTAGCCGCCGCGCCGGGGAGGCTCTTTAGGAAGTCTCATAACAGTGAGGCTTAACAGAAAAATAAAACGGTGGATACTTCCACTAGTTGGGTAGAAGGTGACGCCCCTAATGAATCGACTATGAAGGTGGTTGTTATTCGCCATATTGAAAGAAATGTGTTCGCCAATTTATGGGAAGCAAAGAATCAAATAAAAGCGTACAACTCCTTTCTAGTAATTGTCTCGAACGGTCCAAACTCTTACAAAAGGCATTAGTATCTCTCAGGTAAGATATTATTTTTTGTGGGACTCACACTCGTGAGATAACTCCGTATGACAATTGTTCTAGGCAATACTGGAGAGAAACCATTTCTCAATACTGGAGAGATTAAATTCTTTTCACCGGCGGTCGAAAACCCAATTTTCCACCACCGCCTTTTTCGGTTCTATCATGTGTTTATTATTGCTCTGAACCGTTTGTCTTGTAGATCCTACATAATAGTTTATCTATGCAAAAAATAAACTTGATCGGATATCGATAGGAGTATAAAAAAAATTGAATTTTGCTTTGTAAAATGGACAGTTTATCTTTATTATTATTGATAAAAATTAGATTGTCCATTTTATAAACCAAAATTTAAATTTTGATATATCTATCGACTTTTGATGAAGCTGATTTTTTGCATGGCAATATTATACTGCGGATCTTATAATATAATATGAACGGCTCATATTACAATAATAGATGCTCGATGGGGCCCATAATAGACAGTGGTGAAACAATGAGATTTTATACCGATAGTGAATAGAATTTATTCTCGCGAAATAAACCCTTACCAGCCATAATATGGCGACTGAAGTTGGGTAGGCTATCCAGAGCAGAAATACCCACAGAGGAGAGAGAAGCTTCCACGCAAGGAACATAAATCTCCATAAACAGAGATATACCAAACCAAATTGGAAAAATAAATTAGAAGAGAAAAAAAATAAAAAAACGTGCACCAGAGCAGACCAGACGAACGGCCGCACCGCTGCCGAAAAGCCTCAAACCAAAGGTGGGTGGCGAATGACTACGATCTCCGAAGCATCCACCACATAGGACTAAACAGCAACCACCCTGATTTATTGTGAGTAATTTACTCTCTTTTCTTGCCGACATTTTGTTTTCCAGAATGAAATGTGGAGGTAAAAAGAGATGTGAGGATAAAAAATTTAGAATAATTTTTTTTTTAGAAAAAAGAAAAAAAAAACTGCATAGAGATTGCATCATATTTTTCTTCAGCAAAAATTTTTTTTTCGGGGAAACCCGCCCGGGTCGGGCTTGACCGACAAGGCCCATTAGGATCCTACCGAATTCAAGCTCAGGCTGTGATTGCCAATTCTTCAAAGAACGTTGGCCCATTCACAATCAACTTGGTGGTAATTGGACCAACGTTACTTGGTTGTAATTCGGCTAACGTTTTTTTTGAAGAATTGGCTTGTAATTGGACCAACGTTACTTGATTGTAATTGGGCCAGTGTTTTTTTTTTGAAGAATTGGCCCAACAAAGTTGATTGTGATTGGGCCAACGTTCTGTGAAGAATTGGCAATCACAGCCTGAGCACTAATTGGTTGTATTGGGCCCATTACGATCATCCATGTTCCTAAGACTAATATGGTGAAATATTATAAAAATGAGTCACAGACTAATATGGTGAAACTTTTACCATATTAGACTATTAGTATTAGAAACATGGATGATCTATTTTATAATATTTCTGTGGCTCATTTTTATAGAAAATGAATGTAGTGAAATCATGTTGCTAGGGGTGTCAGGTTAATTCGATTCTCCCATTGATGAGAAATTTGATTTCGAGAGCCTAAAAAAAATAGTGATAAGATAATCAAATAATTGTAAAGAAACAAACATGTGATAGAACGGTGAGACTCGATAGTAATCTCACAATCAGAGACTTACCAAAAATCACTCATATTTATATTTTTTGAGCTTAAGGACAAACGCCTTTTGTAATTAAATATAAGGATAATTGTGCCTATGAAAGTGTTTAAAATCCTAAGGTACCCTATGAAAGTATCTAAAATCATAGAGTATCCTATATATGAAAGTGCTAGATCATGAGTTATTCCCTCCTACTAATAACATGGCAGATACAGAAGTTTCACTAGCAAACAATTGGCACACCACCAAATCTCCCTATATACAAACTTCACCATGCCATCACACTCAATAACAAGATTAGATGCTCTACAATAGGAAAAAATTATTGATTGCTTCTGGTGCGTCACCACGCAGTGCTCTAACACCCTTCACTATTCACAGAGGCACATACCCATATGAGTATACAATGGTGGATTTTTCGTTTTGATATGTCTCGGGGTGTTCGTGTCGAAAAATTGTTGGGTTGTCTTGTGACACCATCTTGTGTCACAACACCCTGTCGACCTCACATTTTGTGGGGCCTAGTAATAGGTGTAGAGGGATGAGGGCATGGGGTACCATGCGGAGATGCCTGAAGATCCCGCAATAATTACTCGTTAGCTACGACACCTCTATTAATCCCTGGGAGACTATTCCCACCATTCACTAATGGTGGCTCATTTGAAGTCGAAGCAAATTAAAGCTTCATATATATAGATTGGTCCCATGCATTGATAGTGGTGTTCTGTGTGGTGGTTGAACCGCAGAGTATTGGAGTACTATGTGACGAAAACTCTAAGACCTCCACCCTCCACACCACACGTACGCGTGTAGTGCGATCGATCCAACCATCTATTTCAGCAATTAAATCCAAACTATTCGTGTTGAGATGAATGATTGAATCGACCACAGTACACGGTATAGTGTGGCTGGTGTACTACAACGTTTCCCATGCCTAAATAATTACTCTCTCTAGAGACTACATTTTCGGATTAAAAAAAAGGAGAGAGAGCTACATTTTCAGCATGAAATTGGAGCGCAGGCTGGAGTATTTGATTAATCAGTTGACAATACGACAGTTTAAATAAATGAACTAATTAAATATTTATTTCACAGCCTTTATTTCGAAAAAGTTAATACCAACTCCCAGTATATTTTAAGATCATCTGGTGGACCCTCAGAAGTCCACGTACGTCAACTTACGGCACTGGCAATGGTTTGACATCAGTATGTTTTACTGGTAGTTGTCATCAAGGACGGAACTGAGATTTTACTCTAGTAGTAACGAAATATATACTAAAAAAATAAAAAGATACATTATAATATTAATAGTCATCGGCTCCAGAAAAAATTAAAATAACATAACAAAAACAAAACTAAATAATGTTTGTCATTTACACATGGAATACGAAAAAAGACTAATTTTAATTTTGGGAATCGATAATGGCATAATAATTAAATTCCCTTAATATTTTTAGGTTAAGTTGTTTTAGGGTTAGAGCGCTATTTTTTTTTCTTAATTACACATTTTCACTTTGGCCCATTGAATTCAGTTTTGGAATACTTTTTGAGGTCTTCTTTCTTGAAACAACGAAGAAGAAGGTTTATGACTAGTATATAATAAAAAATAAAGAAAAAAACCTAGCGATGGCGAGATATATAAGTTGGGGATAAAAAAAATTGTCACATATAATAATTGCATTTTCTAAAATTCTTGTTGTGGCGGCCGCCGCCACTAGATCTCCCTAGTTCCATCCTTGGTTGTCATAATCAATTACCCAAGTCACATAGCCTATGTCCATGAACGGAAGTGAGACCATAAACGTGAGTGTCAAATTTTTTTTAAAATTAATGCATTCCAACATACTTAAATTCGTGAAAGCGAGGAGGATGGAGAGCGCGAACGTAGTAGGAGAATTGAGAGTACTGCGAGCACAAAATATTTTTATGTGACTGAGATTAATACACAAATCTGCATGATCAATAACATCAATATCCAAGAATAACATCCATAAATACTCCTCCCTCAATAAGTTTTTTTAACAACAAAAAAGAATTTTATTAATATTTGAAAACAAGAGCAAACCTAAAAAAAGCTATCCCTCACTCCGACAATCATATGCCGCGTCAGAAAACTAGAAGGAAAAAACAACAACTCGAGGATTTCAAAAAGCCAACCAACAAATCACCAAGTCCTAGTGAACGGCCGGACAAAAGAGACATAAATTTTCAATGAAGAGCTAGACATCACTAAAAGCCCGAATCGCATTGTGCCACGTTAATATATCAACTATATATATTGCTCTAGCTAGTCAATTAAGTTGACAAAGCAATGGTAAGACAGTAACAGATTCCTAGTTCAGTGGAAAATTAAACTCAATTAATACTCGTTCTAAGAAAATTCTACTGTTGGCGCAGAGGAAATCATCGATCTGCTAATTAATCAGGAGTCTTAAAAATCTTTGAGTCTCGAGTTTGATTCTGACTTGTATACTATCAATTTTTTTTATCGGATCAATTCGTATTAAAACATTATCCGAACTTTTAGATTGGGCCCCCGCTAGTTAACAGTAGAATTTGATAAGCAAATTAGTCAATTTATTGAGTCATACCAAATTATCAAAAGAAAATTTATCCAATCTTGGACAAGTCCATTATGATAAAGATAAGTTAATTTCCTTTTCTTTAAAATTAGTGGAAATATCATTCAAATATGAGCAGCCTTTTGATTTGAATCAAAGAAAAAGGGTGGATTAGGTGGTAAACATTTTTCTCATCTTTCATTATGTGTTTTGGAAAAGGATATCTTCTCTTGAGTCCAAATAGTCGGAGTCCATGTAGGGACAGAATTAGAATTTTGTAAATGTAAGGGCTGAATTTTGAACAACAAGATTTTAAAATTTCAAGATTCGGAAATCTAATAGTTCATTTGGTTTAGGTTTTGGGTAATGAGTGGAGAGAAATAGAAAGTGAAATGAGATTAATAATTGATGGGAGACGGTGCGCAGAGAGAGGAATTAGGGTTTGAAACCCAAAACGAACACATTCTTAATGTATTTAAATGTCTAAATAGCACTCAATACAAAATACCAAATCTATGTATTCTTGACAAAAAAAAAAAACTACTATTAATATTAAAATTTGAAAATAAAAAAACCCCAAACAACACGGGGGCCTTGGCCCTCATATGCCCTCACTTGGATCTATCATTGGGTCCATGAATTCCACTATAGGATCATTTTGATAATATGAATTGCTCATTTTGTAACTCTCAGTGTACTAACCATCCCTACACTTATTACCCCACGAAAAAGATCTCTCAAAATCTAAACTGAACAATATATCAAGTTATCAAGTTTATTCAAAAAAAAATAAAGACAATCGGAATGAGTTCATGCGAGTGTGATTGTCGAATCAGAGGCAAGTTTTTCATGAATGATCTCCAATCAAAGGCTACAAAATAAGTATTTCAGGTCATTACATGTACCAATAATGCCTGGTTAGAGTATCTCTAATGGTTTGTACCAATTTTTTCAAGCCAAAAGTATTTTTTTTCCAGCTACAATAGTATTTCTCTAAAATTTGGTCAAATTCTTCCATAAATGGTATCAAAGCTATTTTTTATCTTGATCTGTCATGACCCGTGAATCATTTAAATCATACCATGGATATTTGAACCAAAAGGTTAGTAACACATAAATGTTGATGTGGCACAAATGGCCCCACAACCCTTTTTTTAGACAAAAAAGTTAAAAGTAAAGTTGAAATGGCTTCCAATTTTATTTTTTTTATAAGCAACACAATGGCTTCCCATTGGAGCCCATTGGAGAGGTGATAATTGATCTCCAAGCCAAAAATTGACTTTGCCGCCAAGAATAGCCCACCGTTGGAGATGCTCTTAGATAAATAGGCTCACATGTTTAGATATATTTTTGAGTGATAGATAACCAAAATTTCTAATAGCTTAAGCTGTTGGATTAGATCTAAAATTTCTAGGCTCTTAGATGGTCAATTAAATAAGGAGTTGAATAATGTCATGGCCATTGCTTGGAGGTTAAGGTAAAAAAGGATCCCGAGGTTAAGATCTTAAACTGTTACATAAGTTAAAGGATAGTAATGTACAAAAATTGATCGCTATGAGACAAAGAGTAGGGTTTTATCGATTCAACAGTACTACATGCCTTGATAATAAACGATGGAAAATTTTTGTTTGAAAATGTTTTACGTAACTTTGCTGAAAAAGGGGACGTCAATGCAACACACATCTAAAGAGAGAGGGTGGTTTGGGTAAATTCGTAGATGTGTTTAACTGATGCATGCATTTTCTGGGAACTATAATAAAACATCGAAAATATGGGTTTGTATATTTTGTCCTCCAAAACGGGTGAGTCATCAACTTTTTAAATAACATTAGCAATGTCTGTGAAACCCTTGGGTGAAAGTTTGGGGTACTTTTGAAATTCCCCCCCCATAGATTAAAGGACATGGGGATCCTGCGCGCAATGCAAAGAAGCTTGTAGGATATGTATCTTATTACTTGTAGGATATTAATTTGTAGGATACTTTTGGCATTAGAAACACATTTCCGTGTAGGATCAAGCGTTTACCATCTTACCAAAATTCGCAGCTAGTGATAAAGGCGCAACTCTATTTTCTTATACCAAGGCATAGCAGGCCTCAAGCGCCACGGTTCGATCTGGATGGGTAGGATGCTGACCCGCGACTAACTATCCCTCTCCAGCACCTGCTCGCAAGCAGCATGCCATCCAGAGGAGTCAAACCCATGACCCTGCAAGCAGCATGCCATCCAGGGGAGTCGAACCCGCGACCTTGGCTCTAATACCACTTGTAAGATCAAACGCTTACCATCTTACCAAAACTGACGCAGCGGAATTCACAAGAGATTAGTTAGCGTACTAATCCAAACGAGATAAACAACCCGTCTCAACGAGCAATTCTTGCGCACAATAATGAAAGAGAAAATCTCTGCAATATTATTAATCAAAAAGCTGCATAAACCCTAAGTTACAAACCTTTATATAGGCAAAAACCCTAGAAACCCTAAAAATAAGCTTGGAAAATAAAAAGTCCCATAATTTGGGGCTTTTCCTAAAATTGAAAACGGGAAAGAAAAACAAGACTTTCCCAAAAAGAATCAACTTTAAAGGAACTACGGACTAAGAGTTATTAATGAATCAAATCTTTTCTAAAATGACAAAATAACGCAATTGAAAGCCTAAACGAAGGAATTAGGCCTAAAAACACCGTTCATCATCAACCTTAAGGTTTATGAGAATGGACCGGAGCGCGAAAATAAGTCAGCCCACCAAGTTTGGGCCTATTCCGAGCTTGTCCGAATTTAACCAATTCGGGTAATCTGAAACTAAACACCGTTTGGACTTCCGGGGCTTGGCTCGGTCAAGTTGATCATGGAATTGGGCCTCCACATGCTCTACATCAAAAACCCGCAAGGGTAGTAATAAAGATGCAACTCTATTTCCTTGTATCAAAGCATAGCAGGCCACGCTACAAGAAATCAACCTTTTTGCAAGGAAATTTTTAGCGAGTAAACACTTTGTTGCCAATGAGATATTTTTTGCAAGGAACTGCCCACTTTTGGCGACTAATTTGTTTAATATTAGCATCCAATTGATTTCCTTGCTAAACGGTGTACTCAATTGCAATAAAGCCAATTTCTCTTAAAATGTATCATTTTTGTGAGGGAAAAAAATTCCTCACAAAAGAGAATCGGAGACTATATTTTTGCAAGAAACTGACGACGAATGAAATTTCCTCGCAAAAGACTTTTGGCAAGGAACAATTCAGATTTTGCGAGGAATTATGGTCCTTGCAAAAAGCTTGATTTCTTGTAGTAAGGCCCCAAGCACCACAGTTCGACTCACGTGGACAGAATGTTGGCCCGCGACCAACTGCATGGCTCGTATTGCGCACTATATTTATTTAGTGCACGCCTGCAATACCGGATCTCCTGTCCTAGATTGAGGGTAGGTTTAATTTCTCTTAGAAACTTTGTCCGTAGTTTATGAACTTTTAGCTAATATATGTGAGGAGAATAACTTTCTCGAAACCTTTATTTTTTGGACTTTAACCCAATTAGTCTGCGTAGACAATAGGAAAAACCCAGCCAAAATCAAGCGTTTTTTTATACACGGTATCCAAAGAGAAGTCGATCCCATGGAAAATCTTACTAGAATAAATTATATACATTAATGGCTGTGTAAATATTTCTTTCCTCGAAATTAATTATATTGCGTCCGTCGTCAAAACAATGATATCAATTAATAGAACATGACAATGTAACGCAATATAATTAATTTAAAGAAAACAAAAAATATTTACACCAGCGGTGTAAATAATCTCTAATAGAATAGTTAAATTAAATGTTTTCTCCAGTTGCATTTGCAAGCAAGAAAACCTTGACTTTAACCAAAGTGACATGTTTTTCCACAACAGCTCGGAAAACATCTTCACCATTTGGCACCGGCCCTATCTTCATCTCTCAAATACGAAATCAAACCTTCTACTTCTAGAATTTTTTTTGTTGTAAATTTATGATGTTAATTACTCCCTCCGTTCCTAAATATGAGTCTTTTGTTGACATTCATGCTGCTTACAAAATCGTTTAGATCTCACAATTTATGATGTTTTAAAATTTTTGTCTCATAAAACTAATTGAGATTTATCAATCAATAAAGATTCTTTTTTTTGTTGGTATATATAAATTATTGAAAATTGAAAATTATAGACATTTTTTAGAGCTCCATAATTGTGAAAATGGACTCTCATTTAAAAATGAAACGAGTAATTAATTGTACGTGTTAATAAACAATTTTCTTTAAATGGTCAATCCCTTGTTAGAAAAGGAACAAAAGTCCACCTACTCACTAAGGAAATAGTTCACCCCTGTTCTTTAATTTTAATAAGGGTCTTCAATTATTCAACCTTTTTCAACTAGCTAGGCTAGAGCTCGAGCTAGAGATGATGATGATTTTTTGATCATTTGGCATAATTCTTTTTTATTGGCAACAAATATATAGATAAATTAACTCGAAGAAGGGTATCGAGAAAAGGAGAAAAAAGAGACAAACCAAAACAATCATTTTGTATAATATTCCTATTACTATTACAAGAATATCTTTATTCAGTACTGTTTTCCATTTGACTAAAATTAACACCGTATTTTTTTAAAAATAAATTGATTTCTAACTTTAATGGTAATGGAACTTCTCTTTCGTATCTATATATTTTTTGCCGATCAAAAGAAATTAAAAAGAAAGAGCAGTACGAGCCCAGACAAAAAACATGTACATGCCAAGCAAAAACCACAGAACTGACTAACAAACTGCCTGAAAACAATATATAAGGCAGTTTGTTAGTCTTCAAATTTGGACCAAAATGAAAATTTTCATTGGATATATATTTCTTTCTCTCTTTTGTTTCTCCTTTGGCCTCATACTATGCTTCAATATCTGTGGCTAATATTTGGAGTTTCTCTCGATTTATTTTTGTCGAGTTTTAATAGTAAAATTTTGTTGGCTATAAAACCTTCCCCATGGGATATTTTGATACCTCATTTAATTGGACACTCTACCTTACGTCAATTTATGCATGCATCCATCCAAATTTTGTGCGTCCAAATGTGGACTTAATGGTTTGTTAAAAGTCTATCTACTTAGAGTCTAATTTGGTACTAGCTAGTACATATCGATCTGGACAAATAATGCATTTATTTCAGACAGTATCCTCCGAATTCAAATAAATGTGTTTGATCGACGACAGTCAGTCAATCAATCCAATTCATTATTCTCATATCCGAGCAACCAAAAGTACTACACACAAATTCAAAGGAATGAAAATATATAGGCTATGTTTGGTAACACTGCCACCTTTCTGTTTCCTATTTTCTATTTGCTGAAACTAGTTTCAATTTTTCCTAAAAAAAAAGTGAAAGCGAAAAATATGTTTGTGTCAACCAATTTTCAAAAAAAAAAAGTAAAATAAAAAGGGCAAAAGATTACTGGGCCATGGGATTACTGGGTGGTTTTTTTAAATTTTTGGGTGAAGACCTAAACAAGCACGGTCTTAGCCCATCCTTTTCCTTGAAACGGAGAAGATTTGAAACCCTATTGCTAAACTCACACAGAGTTCAGGTGGTGGGGACGGCAAAGGTGGTCCGGCAAGGTTCGGCCAGATGGGGGTTCAACCGATGGGATCAATATAAATGGTGGCTAGGTTTCAGGTGAGTACTGGAGGTGATAGAAACTAACCAGGAGAGGGATTTGGTGGAGAGAGAGAGAGAGAGAGAGAGAGAGAGTGTGAAATTTTGGAAGATGGAGAAGAAAGATATCATAAAGACCCCAAAAAAAAAAAAAAAAGCTCCATCTCGCGTGGGTTGGCGGGCGGTTTTTGCTTTTGCAAAAAGCGAAAGCATGGTTTTTCAACTTCTAGAAATTTTACAAATAGTGAAAGTGTTTACCAAAATTTGTAAGTGAAAGTAGTGCACCAAACAAACTTTCAAGGTTAATTTTTACAATTTCTGGAAATGAAAACAGAAAACAGTACCAAATAGAATGGTTACCGACCATATAATGGCTGGCCTCTACTCTTAGAAAAATACTATCAGTAGCCCCAAGTCTATGGAGGGGAAGGCAGCCCTAATCCTGCCATATATATCCAACTTGTTTTAATCTATGTTCGGAACCTGGATTTGCCAAGGAAAATAAGACTATTAAGAGAGAGAGAGAGAGAGACTATTAAGAGTGAGAGAGAGAGAATAATCGATTGGTTAATTTTGGGTCTCAAATGACGTACGTCATTATACCTTTGATCCGTTTAATATTTGTACTCCTTTTTTAAGAATAATAAATTTCTTTTGCCCCCAAAAAAGCACAACTAGTTTCGTTTTCGTCTTCGTTTTCTTTTCATATCATTTCTAAAAAATGTCAACAAATCCTACATCACTTAAGGAGTGAATGAAGTAAGCCTTGCATTATTAGTTTTATTTTTTTCATTAGCTAGCAAGAATTTCTCACTCCTATGAAAAACTCTCACTTGGACTTGGCTTCTACATTAGAAAACTTCAGTTTTCGAATTTCAATTCTCAAAACTTCATGTTTCCTAACTACTTGGGTCCCCCTTATTATTGCAAATCCTTTCACGTCACTTTTTCGCCTAGTCAACACTCTCTCTCCCTCATGAGCTCTAGTCCAGTTGGCATCTTTTGGTCCTCCTCATGTGAGAGGTTAGGGTTTGAGCCTCATCGTGCATGGGCGTTTAGAATTCAGGGTTATAAATAGCCTCTGATCGGCCAGAGATGGAACCAGGACGTCGTAAATGCGGGGGCCGAATTATGAGCAATAAGATTTTGAAATTTCAAGTTTTGAAAATCTAAAAGATTGTTTGGTTTAAGTTTGGAGGGAAGTTTTTAGGTAATGAATGGAGAAGGACAAAAAGAAAAATGAGATTAATAATGAAAGAAAAACTTATGAGAGATCGTATGCATAGGGAGAAATTGAGTTTTGGAACCCAAAACGAACACATTCTTAAAGTGTTTAAATGTCTAAATAACACTCCATACAAAATACAATATCTAGGTGTTCTTAACAAATATAAAAAATAACTAATATTAAAATATAATTTTTTTTCAAAAAAAAAAAAACCCGAAACAACGTAGGGGCTGTGGCCCCCATATGCTCCAACATACATCCGTCTCTGCCTCTCACCACTATGGACTAACCTATTAACTCCCTATTAACTTCCGTTGATGTATGCAATATTGATAAAAAAAAAAAAAAAAACCTCTATCTCCCCCTCTTTCTCCTCTCCCTCTCTCTCTCTCGCGAAAAACTTGATAACGGGTACCCGAAGCCTAAATATTTTTTTCATGGCTAAAAAGGCATAATGGTGATGAATATATACGACAGTGAACAAATGATTAAGAAATAATTTGAGATAAGCGACAAATAGCAGAAAAATAGAACACAAGAAACATAAAGGTAGAGGAATGATTGAGAAATAATTTTCGATACGCAACAAATAGTAGAAAAATAAAACACATGAAACATGAAGGCATAAAGGTGGAGAGAAGAAATTAAGAAAACCCATGCGAACATAAGGAAGCTTTTCCATGTCCTAAAATTTTGTCCCTATAACTTTCACTAGCTGAGGATATTGTGAATCGAAACGCTCTTGTTTTCGTGTTGTTGGACTGTCGTGTCGACAAGTTTTTGGGTGCCGGGCAGGTATTAAATACGTGGTGTTCGTCGGCAATTCCAGTCGTAAAAAATATGTTTAATTGGACGGTCCGGATTTTAGAGAGAGGAAAAAAGGAGAGAAAGTGGTGGGGTGAGCGAAAAGAGGGAATAAATTTGAGCTGTTCAAAACACATTCGGACAAATGGGATCGCTGGCAGATACCGCTATGTAGTACCTGCTTAGCACCAAAAAACTCCTCCCGTCTCTTTTTAAAATCTAGACAATGAAAAGGCACATCATGATTGGAAATTTATGTTCCTTCCTCTCTATTTGTGTAGTCTACAAACTAATCAGATTAAAGCAGAGGAATAAGTTAAAAAATAAATTGTGTGCAGGCAATATTTCTTTCTTTCTTTTTCTGATGAGGGTGTTGGATTTGCATCCTAATTTTTTGGGGACTTAAAACAAAAACTAAAATGGAGTCTCTTTGGTTGGACTATAATTTTTTTTGGGTAAGTTTGGTTGGACTATAATAATGAATAAAAAAGTAGGAGGAGTCCTTACAATTTAAAATTTTTTAGAGGCCTAAGCGGCCGCAATACAATCTTTAGCTCATGACCGGCTCTGCGGCTTTGCCTTCATTAATCCGTGGATACAAAATGTATCTCTCGTCCCATATGTCCCAGATAATTACCGGATCTATGTCTTGAAGTATCCACGGTATTAAAGGATTTTTGCTCCTGTGATTCACGACCATGTATGAGTACATCTTCTTCCTTTTTTTTAAAGAAAGAAATAATTTTATTAACCTCCGAAATCGAGAATACAAAGATTAAATGGACCACATGCATAGCAGCATCACAATCTCGGGTGTTTTCTTTGTGCGTGGGGTGGTCTAATTGGTTACCTTCTTGTCCATCTTGGGTAGTTTTTTCCCCTCTTCGGGTCTTTGCGGCTTATGATCGTTGGTGTGAGGGAATGCCTTTGTTGGTATGCTCTTGCTCATTGAGATTTCTCACTTTTGGATCCTTCTAATCTTGGTTATTTGTTTTCAAAGATTTACGAAATTCCTTTTGTTTTTTTTTTTTGCTCTTTAGGAAAAAAAGCATCAAGAAAGCATCTCAACAAAGTTGGAACCTGAGCCACTTGACAAATCATATGCCACCCTGAACCCGAAAGGAACTAAACGGATGGCAAGACCAAGACATCTTATTTGGAAGTGGAAAAAAAAAAGTGATAGGCAAAAAAAGTTATCGGCAATACAGTGTGTCCCAAGTTAACTTGAACACAACTCGAACTAATTAGATTTCTCCTGTTGATTATTTTAACTTCCTTTGACAGGCAATCACTTATGCAGCATCTCAGTATATGAGAATAAGATTAGAACAGAGAGAGGATATATATATGAACTTATGAAGAACAGGTCAGAAACATGGCTCATATATTCTTTTGCACATAAGATGGATACAATCTCAAAAAAATAAAACTCGTCCGTTGTGCAACTATTATGTAGATGGACTCTTATGTATACAAGCAAAAACACAGAGAGAGAGAGAGAGAGAGAGAGAGAGAGAGAGAGAGAGAGAGAGAGAGAGAGAATTCAAACCTTTAACACAAACAATATCTAAACTCTAAGCAATCTCATGAAACAAGGGGTGACCCTCGAGAAGAACTTCAGACCAAAATGAAGAGGGCCCACCTTCGTAGCTCGAAGTACTACAAGCATCCCCCATGTAATTGTTACTGGAAGTCTCTATGAACGGAGGAACCGCGGCCCCCGACTGCAGTTGCGGAGGAGGAGATGGAGAAGCGGTTGAAGGAATATTCCATACAGAAGTAGGTGAAGAGTTCTCACCAAACATGTCCCTGTTCATCATAGGTGTTTGGTATTGGCAAGGAACTTGCAAATCAGGCATATGAGCAAAAGGGATTGATTCATGATCAAGATTTCCAAACTGGGATGCGCTCAGAATCTGGCCATCTTTCATTGAAGAGAGAGAATTCAAGAGGTTATCATAAGTGATTTGATCGATGTTGTTGTTGTTTGGGAGATTGTTTGGTGCCATGGAATTTGGTGGTTGAGGTTGAAGGAGGTATTGGAGGTATTGAAGTTTGGCCATTTGAGCAGCTTCTGTCTGCAACCACATTGCTTGTTCTTCCCACGTGTGGGTTTCAATCAGCTCTTTGAGGTTAGCCAGAGCTATGAGGTGAGGGAGGCTCGAGAAGATGTCCGTTCGCGGGCGGTGAGTCAACGGATCGATACCCATCTGAATCAACTTCTTCTTCAGGTGAGTGTTCCAGAAGTTCTTGATCTCATTGTCTGTTCTTCCGGAAAGGTGGGTGGCGATTGCAGACCACCTTTTTATTTTAAAAAAAGAAAAGATGGGAAAAAAAGTAAAAGTGAGTAGTTATACAACGTAAAAAATGATGTGATATAAGACTAAAAAAAAAAAACCACGAACAAAAAATTATACCTATATTTGGCAAGTTTGGATTTTGTCACATCAAAATAAAGGACCAATGGATATGCCTCAAAAGTTGAAAAATCTCCTAACATGTGTGTGTGTGTCAAATAAAAATCTCATTTTTTAAAAAATAATTCTGTCAAAAAATGAATTTTTTTTTTCTTTTCGTTGCTAGAGATGTCACGGGCCATAAAAAGTGAATGAATGAACCAAAATTTGAGAAGTGATATGTGCCACGTCTTGCAAAATAATTTAAATCCATATACTACTTTTTTATGGTAAAGTAAATCCATATACTTGTTAATATTTTTGATGGTTGGTTTTTGTAAAGTTTATTTTTTATAGGCAACAAGATTTTATTAGAACTCGACAAGGGGTACGTCGAGGCGGCCAAACTCAATACTCAAGGGAGAAACTTGAGACATTGAGAAAGCCTAAAGAAAGTTGATTTCTGTAAAGTTATCGAGGATTTTAAGAAAAAGAAGAAGAAAATCTAGATCATTACTTGTTGCCAAGGATGGAGTGGAGATTGAGAATTTTTTGCTCTTCCTCTTGTGAAAACTTCCCTCTCTTTATATCAGGCCTTAGATAATTTGTCCACCTCAATCTGCAACTCTTCCCGCATCTATTAAGGCCTGCCAAATGAATCAATGATAAGCATACGAAGAGAGATTAATACTTTCTGAATCATTTACTCGAAAACCAATTATCATTAGTAGAGGTCTCTCTATAATATATGGAGTGATGTGAGGCAAGTCTCTAGGAGGGAGAGATCGAGAGAGATATCAGACTTTCTTGTAATTTGAGAAACAATGGGCAATAGGTGAAAAGGCCTTTATAGAGAGAGAGAGAGAGAGAGAGAGAGGGAGGGAGACCTGCTAGTTTAGGGAGGGCTCTCCAGCTGCCATGGCCATTTTTCTGGATATATTTGACAAGTTTATGATCTTCTTCTGGAGTCCAGGGGCCTTTCTTGAGTCCACTCTCATCACAAGAAGGAGACCTTCCCATTTCTTCTTCTTCTTCTTCTTCTTCTTCTTCTTCTTCTTCTCTCTCTCTCTCTCTCTCTCTCGTTTCCCGTTGGTTTGGCTGCCTACACCAGCACTACCAAAATCTCAAGGCTTTACTATATATGTACACTCACTCATTTTCCTCCTGTCCTCTTATTGTATATATTTACATAAAATAATGGTTGCTGACGTGGGGTGCCTCCCATGGAGACCAATAAATACCCTTTTTTTCATATTGAAATGACTGATGTACTCTCACTGTCCCAATTTAAGTGTACAAAAAATCTTGCTATTTAAGAATTCAAAACTTTTGCTCTAAACTTTCAAAATTAACCTTAAAAATTGTGAAGTTGATTATATGTATTGAAATCGCTTATATCTTTTAATATAGATATCAAAAAATATGTAATACTAGTGTTTACCCGTACCTACGGCACTACGCACCCTGGTAGTGCTGTAAGCACGGGTATTTTTGTAATATATTTTTGTTTTTTTATGCCAACGCCAGAAGCCAAGCAGTGGATAAAAAGAATTGATAACATTTTTGTAATATATTTGTAAGAGTGTAAATGTTTTCTTAAGAGAGTTGGAGAACACAGATCAGCTTTTAGATCAAATGAATCTCAGCCATTCTTTTAGCTTGTGTTTGTGTGGTCTCTACACTTTTGTGTTTTATTAGGTAGATGGATCTTGTTTAATAGATGTCACTTAGTTTTATTATTCAAAGTTTTCAAAATCATAAAAAATATTATACCCCTAAATTGAAAGATATTTTCAATCTAAAAATGAAACCGATATAAAAAGTTGTCAAATCAATTAGGAAGAAAATGTTACTTTTTAGGGGTAAAATTGAAAGTTTGGCATACTTTGATGATTATTTTTAGAAAGTGGACATTTATTTTGGGACATCCGAATATAGAAATATAGACACTTAAATTGGGACGGATGGAGTATATTCATACCCTCAAAGTATAGTTTAGAAGCGTACGAAGAAAATTTTATGTGATATATGGAGTTGTACCATCGAAGATAGTGGAAATGTTTGATTTTAATTTTTTTATCCAAGGAAATGGTTGATTTGAAATTATAATCTTTAGTTTATTCCGTGGTTGATTTGAAATTATAATCTTTAGTTTATTTCAAAAATTCACAATCCACAACTTGTGATGACAGATCAGCAAAAAAACTGCACGATGATAGAACTCAACAAATGGTCACACGTGACAAATCTCAAACGCGGTTTCACTTGAGGAGGGATGTTAAAGAAATAGAGTCTCATATTGTAAACTTTATATCTATCTCAAAATCAATTGGCAATAAGTGGAGATCTAGAGGTTCCAAATATTATTAAGTGATCACTAATTCTACTCCCAAGTAATGTGAAACTCTATTTTCTTAACATCTCCCCTCACGTACAATTATGTTTGAGATCTGTCACGTGTGGCCACTTTTTGCGTTCTATATATCATCGTGCAGCCTTTTGCTAATTTGTCATCGTATGGTGTGGATTGTGAATCTCAGTCAAGCCTTGATCACTAGGCCAACACTTAGGGCACCGAAACATTTTTGCCTGTTGGGCCCGAAATGCCCTTATAAATTTAGTTACACAATATCGCTTCCTGTGACCGCTCTAAAAATAGACTTTTAAGTGCGATATCAAAAGCCATAAAAAATTTAATTGAAACTCTCTCTAACACCAATTGATTTTAAAAGAGATAGTGGAAAAGTAATTCAACAAGTGGAATCAGAGCTAGAAAGTCATGGGTTCGAGTCATGCATGGGAGCGTCATCGTGAGAGAGGTTGGGCCAAGAGTGCCTCCATAGATTTTGTTACACAATGTCACTCTTTGCAACCGCTCTAAAAACAAACTCGCGAGTGCGATATTGAATGCCACAAAAAACTTAATTGAAGCCCACCCTCATAACAATTAGTTTTAGGAGAGATTGTGAAAAAACAGTTGACATTGCCGTTCAAACTTCAAAGCTTATACACTGCAAAAGATACTTATGCATGAGAAATGACCATCCCATTCTCTCTCTCTCTCTCTCTCTCTCTCTCTCTCTCTCTCAATAACCATGTTCGAACCAGAATGAAGGGATGGTACGGGATAAGAAGGGGGGAAAAAGAAATAAGATTGGAGATCGTATAACCCATGTACCACCGATAGGTATCGAAGAAAAACATTGTTTTCATCGCAGAGTAATCAAAGGACTTTACGTACGCTAATAGATATTGTGATTGAGACGTACGTACGGACCGGAAGCCATGAGCGATGTGATGTTGACCCCCGTTTGACCATTGAGGGGATCTAGAGCTTGTTAGATCGATCGGTGAGGTTGGTGCAGCAAACGCCTTTCATAATTTCCGCCACCTTTCAACAACAATAACATAACATAACCCATCTAGTCCCCAATTATTAGGGTATGGGCGGGGGATGATTGGAGACAGACCTAACCTTTGGCAATATATGCACAAAGTGGCTACTCTCAGAGTACCACTGAAACAATGGCCCCCCTAAATCCGCCACCTTTCAAACCCCATAAATATCCCCGTTCTTTTTCCTTCGAACAACAATTAATTAGGCCAGAATTTGGCATAACTTATGTTCCGTTTCATCAAGATTCTTATTTTTTAAGTACTTATTTTTCGTTTTATAAGACATGTCTTTTTCTCAAAATACATCATCTTTAATTTTTTTTTTTTTTTTAAAAGTACTTATGTGAATTAGGTGAACACAACCTTGGTATTCTGGTTCATTGATTTTTAATGGTTTAGTTTTTTCTTTTTAGTTCTTTTTTCCCCTATTAAAAAGTACAAAAATATGACAAAAAACGTTCAAAAGTTTACTAAAGAAAACAATAAAATTATTTTCCTTTTGTGAGCTTTAATGCATATTTTTCATTTTTCCGAGTTATATATCAAGACGAATAAACAATCTAAAAAAAAACTAAAAAAATTTATGAATAAGAAAAATAAGTCAAAATAAATAATTTAGGTCAAACTACCTTTTAGTGTTCCCAGGCATGACTGACCTTTTACGCTGATCATAGGTTTAGTGGGATCCTCCTTAAGTACATGAATCTCGCACAAATAACGATGCACACCTAATTAGAGTCACTTTGATAATTGGACGGTTAGGTTATGCACCAAAAACAGAGAATAAATATTTCACTAAAGGTTTATTTAGTGCTCTTGACGCATCTCTAACGCCAAAAGTGACCACAAATTTGTGTGAGGTTTATGCATTTGATGATACGCATAACCCTCCCATCTTGTACCCTATTATCTGCTTTGGCCGCCTAAAGCCTATGACTTTCAAGTAGTCCACTCATCTCTTTGCATTGCACAGAACATGCATGCTTAACTGCAAAATTTTAAAGAGCTATAGTGCTCTGATGGCTTTAAAAGGCCTTGTATAAAATAAAAGGTGTGATTATTTTATATATTATTGAACTTTTTATTTGCCAAGCAATATGATCGAGACTTGTGACCATCCATTCGAATGTCTATTAGGACTGTCTAATGGAGCCCGGTCTCGTAGTTGGCACAATATATATTGCTAGGCTGGGGTCGCACACCAGATTGAGAAATCCTTTAGTGCAACACCCTGCAGGGCATAGACAGAACGTCAATCTCGGCAATGAATGATTGAGATATGATTTTTAATTTTTACTAGTAAGAAATAATTTTTGCCGGTCAAAATTAATTTTTAATCTAGACTATTGATTGATAAGATTGACGGCTGTGCGCTACGCTACAATTCTTATAGGGTGCTCCACCCTACAGGATTACTAGGTCCCACACACTAAACTCCATATTAATGATCGATGACCGTAAAGGGGCATGCTACGAGTATTTATGATCGATCATAAATAGTATATTCCGGATCATTTCCAGATAAATTTTTTTTGTAGGTAGCACTTTTGGACCATAACGGTTTGGTCATACGCGAGTACAGAATAATTTCTCGTTGTTTCACCCCAAAGAACGCATCAACACATCAATGCCGTTCGTCAATGCCTTTTTGTCCTCTAACCCTTTGTCCTTAAAGAGAGAGAGAGAGAGAGAGTATAATTACTCCTAGTAGGAGTATTACCTAAGAATAATGACCTGATTTTGATTTTCACACAATGTTGGAAAGGTTAATTGAAGACGCAATTATAAAATTCAGGCAATAACAAGAAACGATTATGTATATGTTACAGCTGTATCCCAATCATTTGTGGTGAAAGTGTCATTTTTCATGTTTTTAAGAGCATAGCAATTAATCAGAGCGGGGCTCATTTCATTTCTCATTGAAATATATTATCCTCCACCATGATAGATCTAACAAAAAAGTTTTGTTATGATAATTTCAAATAAGGTTGGACGTGACACCTCAAACATGATTGTACGTGAAAGGGGGGTTAAAAAATATAATTCGCATTAGTTGGGTGTATAAAAGGATGACCAAATTAATATAATGTTAGAATCTCCCCACCAAATATCTTAAACTTTTGAGATTCTTTAAGGGAATCCTGCTACGGCCATTGCCACATCATTCTAAATTGGATTACTAAATCAAAAATCAATTTTGAACGTTCTCTAATAGGAAATTCACAAATGGCATTGTCACAAGCCAGAGCCAATAAGTGGGGGGAGTGGCACGCGTGCCACCCCAGGGTCTGATAAAAAAATATTATTCTACATAACACATGTACTTATTTTAAAGTATATAAAACGTTTTGAAAATGCCTAGAGAGAGAGAGAGAGAGAGAGAGAGAGAGAGACGGGGTTCAGTGGTCGGCGTGCTCAAGGTGGGTGGATCCCTATGATAAATAATCACAAAGCCCAGTCATCCAGGAGGACAGGGAACAACAGGATCGTCACTTGCTTGTTCATGGACAATATCCCTGAGGAGAATGATCAGCAATGGCTGCAGAGAACATCTAACAACTTTGGGGTGGTTAAGGATGCTTTCATACTGGTAATAAATTTGGGTTTGTGAGGTATGAATGTCATGTGTTAGCTGGTATGGCAGTCTCTAAGTTGAATGGGGTCTAGGTTGGAATAATAAACTCTATGTCAATAAGGCATCTTTTAGTCACAGTGATAAACGTTCTCAGAGGTTTTCGTTATTCCATGAGGAGAAGAACAAAAAACCCATTCCAAACCCTGAATCTAGTGGAGGGGTGAACAATGTTTCAAGGTAAAAAGGGAAGGTGTGGAGCAGATCGGAGAGGGCCCGGATAGAACTTTTGCCCAAATTCTAAAAGGGTAGAGCTCTCATGGTGTACCTAAGAAACAGAACATCAAACTCATCATTATCCCCTAAGGGAATGGATGGCTATATAGAAGTGTTGTGGCAGTTATGCGCAGAGTTGTCTCCATGCTATCTCTGAAGGTTAGTTTTAGCTTGGAGACAAACAGAGTAGCCCAGTTTAGGGCGCTAAGAGGGAGATTTGATCTTATAACCTTCCAAAGCCAAGAGATTAGGGATGAACTTATCAAGAAACCATGGATGGAGAGATGGTTTGAAGGGGTAAAACCTTGGAGCGGTGAACCGGCTAGCCTTGAAAGGTTTGTGTGGTTGAGCTGTCAAGGAGTTCCTTTGAATGTGTGGAATGCAAATACGTTTAGACAGATTGGAGAGATTTGGTGTTCTTTTGTGTCAATGGATGAAGCCACCTTGAAGGATTTGTCCTTTACAAGAGGGAAAGTTCTTATAGCCTCCAAGGAGGTAAGGAAAATTGATAGTTGGATTCAACTTGAAGTGCAGGGGGTGCAATACAATGTTGGAGTTATGGAGGAATACTCCTTCTCTAGCCTAGATGAAGTTGAAGGCTGCATCCCTGCGATTTTTGAGGACCCTAATTAACCCATGGAGAAGTTTCAGGTGGTGGAGAGCTCTGAGTCCGAAATCGAAGAGAAGGAAGACGAAGATGATGATGTGGAGGTCCCCAAAAAGGACCCAATCAGAGAGAAAGAAAGCGGTCATGGGTCTATGGGACAAGACAATGTATGTCACGCCCTCGATTTTAACATAAATAATAATAACAATTGATAATTAAAATCCTTACCGGAGGTACAATTAATAGTCCAAAAGAACAATTCAGTCCCCAAATCCACAAACTAGCCCAATAAATTACAAAGTTCCAAAATAGATAAAGCAAGATATTGCAGTTTGCTATACAAAGGTCATCAAGTATTCTCCAAAAATAGCTTTAATCGATAACACGACATGCACTCCAAGCACTCCATAACAATGACCTGCATGTACCTGAAAATGATAGGTTGAGCTACACTAGCCCAGTAGGAAAATCTATGCTAACCTTATGTATATATGAGAAGACAAGTGCACAGAAAGAAGATCACATCACTAGAAGATGACAATCTGAACCAACCATGAGCATACTATTTAGTCGCGATATTTAAGAACTCAGAGGACTCCCTCGCACCAACCCTCTTACTCTTGTACCACGTCTCGTCATCTATCATACCTCCACAGTCAGATTCTTGATTATAGTCTAACGTACGAATGCTCATTTAGGTCTTCCTCTATGTGCCACACTATAATAGGTTAATTATGTCTCTTTACCAAATGCTACACCAAAGGAATAGTCGAACGATAAATAATAGTGATAATAGCGTAGTCAATACCCCACATGACCTCCATTTCCATTAGTCACCATACATTACAATGATATTCAGATTCTTAGTTCAATACAACCAATTTCGCCTTTAGAGTCACCACGGCTTTTCCCGGGTCTTTTCCCTAAGTCGAATGGGAAGAGAGTCACCTTGGCTTTACCCAGGTCTATTCTCAAATCCGCAGAGCAATAGGGTCACCTCGGCGTTACCCGGGTCTATTCCCTCTTTCATAGAGTAATAGGGTCACCACGGCGTTACCCGGGTCTATTCCCGCATTCACAAGGTACTTGGGTCACCACGGCATTACCCGGGTCTATTCCCATATTCAACATGCAGTCACGATGCCAATATATAAATCCAATTTCACAATAGAGTCAACCATACGATATTCATTATAAGAGAGACACCTACATATCAACGAGTACTTCCATCATATCTCATCTCGCATTGACCTATCTCATACCGATAATAACTCATCACATCACCATTTTAACCTTAGTTTATTGGTTAGTCGCATCATCTCACATTCCCATTATCGTCATCATATCATAATTTGTGTTCAAGTGTCCCAATCATTCACGAATCATTCATTATGCATCATGATTCTCATTCTAATACTCTATGATTATCCATGTTCAACCATTTCAATACTAGGTGTCCAACATAAAGGATTATCAATAAACTCATGAACGAGGGTGCTACAACTCCAAAGAAAGAACCACAACATGAGAGTCCATACGAATGGTAACAAGGACGGAATGAAACAATAGGATATGAGCTCAATAAACAATGTATCTCCGAGCAAGGATCAAGAGTATATCAAGTTCGAATCTCATTCAGATTTTTATAATCAACCGAAAGTTCTATAATAGCCAAGTTTCGCCCGACACGAAACTATGAATGAATGAACATCTAATGACCAAAGGGATACATACTTCGATGTTAAGAAGTGGTTTGGATATGTTGAGAAGGTGTTAGAAGTGACGGAGGATCAACACGATCAACGAATAAATCAACGAAGGTCAAAACAGTTTTCTGAGTCATTGGTATCAATATCTCAAAAAGTAGGTATTGGTACCCGACCAATCCAGAGAGCAATTAGAGACTAAGGTATTGGTAGATCAAAAAGTAGGTATTGATACCAAGGTATTGATATCTCAAAAAGTAGGTATTGATACCAAACCAATCCAGTGAGCAACCCGAGTCAAGGTATTGGTAGCTTAAAAACGTGGTATTGGTACCACTGCCTTACAGTGCGCAATTTGCAGAAATTCAAGGGAAGGCATAACTCCAAATTTCAAACAACTAGAGTATGATTTAGGCACACAATCAACTCATAAACACATAAAGATAGTTAGATTTTCCTACCTCGAGTCAATGATCGAAACCCATGCGATTTGAGCAAGCCCTAGCTCTCCAAACTTCGAAATCAACCGAATACTCCTTCCCCGAGCTTGACCCACGAAATTTGGGCTCAATAACGCGAATAGATGAACAATTGGAAGCTATTTGCCATGGGTTTTTGAGTGAGGAGTGAAGTTTGGGTGTTGGAGGAAGAGAGAGAGGGAAAGCCGAGAGAGGGAGAAGAGGCGAGAGAGATCGGGAGATGAGAGAGAGTGTGAGGAGTAAAAATACTCCCCTACACACACACCCACACATATATATACCAACATAAACACGTATTGCACTTGCACCCTCCTACAAACAATTTCCTCACATTAACCCCAACTCAAATAAACTCAATAAATTTCAAATTTTCCTCAATTATCATATCGAATAAACCGTTTAATATATATTTTTTTTTTTTTGAAATTACGGGTCCTTACAATGTAGCTGTGGCAGCTGGAATGCATGGGGTGAATAAAGATTTTGATGGGGCATTGGACTCAAAGGCTGTCGAACATTTAATGCCTGACGTGTTTGTTGTTCAAATGGCATTAGAGGATTTTGAATCCTTTGTGATGGAATTAGTGGGTCTTGGCGCTGATGAAGGAATGGGCTAGAATAGTAGTGGGCCTTAGGTTCAAGAAATAGCCTAGGAGGTTGATCCCATGGAGAAAAATGTTGGGCCAGTGGCATCTAAAAGTGTGAGAAAGGTGGGCCGTGACAATTTGGACTTTACACTTAATACCAGTGTGAATGAGATGGGCCTTGACAGCTCAGGTTTAGTACCAGACATAAGGGGTTTGGAAGCAGCTAAGCGGAGGCAAGTGGGACTGCTGGTGGCGAGATCTTCTCAATTTCCCCAAATCAACCTAATGGTTGATCTCAATAACCCAGCTTGTAGGAAACGAAGGAGAAGACAACTTTCTAATCTACTGTCCTTGTGTGAGGGTGTCCTCAATGGGAACCCTACCAGCCTGCTATCTTCTCAAGGTGAGCCCATCCAAAGAAATTCTCTCATCTACAGAGAGGTCAAAGCGACCATGGGCATTGGAGGTAAGCTGAATATTAATTTTAACCCTGATGATGAATTTTTTTTAAGAAAGATGATAGAGATTGAAACTCAGGAGAATGCTCTCATGCTTGAGAGAGCATGGTTGTGATTCAGTTTTTCTATCTGACTGTATTTCCTAGTGGTGTTTGTGCGGAGCTAATTTATTTTATACAGATTATATCTTGAAATATTAGAGGTTTGGGTAGCTCTATTAAAAAAAAATTTCTGTCTAAGTTAATCAAGAAAAGGAGACCTGATTTGATGTTTGTGCAAGAAATTGAGCTGGAATCTGTGGAGAAAATGGAGATCCAGAGAATGTGGGGCACTCCCAATATGGAGTTCACTACCTCAAGTGCTGTTGGGGCCTCTGGGGGTTTGTTAATAATTTGGAATAATGATGTCTTCAAAGTGGAAAATGCCATTATCCAGTGGTACTTTTTTGCTTTATAAGGTGTCTTGTTTGGCTCCCCTTGCATGTTAGTCAATATTTATGCTCCAAATGATGTGATAAGTAGACGAACACTTTGGGAGGACCTTTTGGCAATCAAGGAAAACTCTCAGGTTCTTTGGTGTGTAGGGCGAGCTTTTAATGAAATTAAGGATGTGAGTGAGAAGGTGGGATGCTCGAAGATAGATAGGGGTATGAGGGATTTTCTAGAATTCTACAACAACATGGAACTGGTAGACCTTCCTATGCTTGGTAGAAAATTCACTTGGACCAATTTCCAGAATCATGCAATTCACAGTCGTTTTGATAGGTTTCTGGTAGCTCATCTGTGGTTGAAGAAGTTTAATGTTCTTCAATGGGATTTGCCTAGACCTATCTCAGATCATTGTCCTATTATATGCTTATATCAGATAGCAGAGATTGGGGTCCTAGACCTTTCAAATTTATGGACATCTAGCTGTCCAATCTTGGCTGCATGAAGTTAGCTCAAGAAACTTGGAATAACCATCAAGTAATGGGCTGAGTAGGTTTTACAATCACTCAAAAGCTGAGGGGAGTCAAGGAAAAGCTGAAAGTGTGGAACAAGGAGGTGTTTGGGGATGTGAACCTAGCTCTCCAAAACACTAAATCGCCTTTCCACCAATTGGATGTTCTGGCAGAAGAGAGACAACTTGACACAAAGGAGAAAGCCTTGAGCTGCATGGCCAAGATAGAATTTTAGAGACTGTCTAGGCCCTTAGAATCTCTTTGGAGACAGAAATCCAAAGTTAATTGGCTGAAATTAGGGGATAAAAATACCAGATTTTTTCAAGTTATAGCCAATAACCGGTTTAACAGGAATATGGTGGGATCAGTCAAAGTTAATGGTAGAGTGCTGAAAGAACCTAAAGATATTAATGAAGCAGTAGTGGTCCACTTCAGCAATAATTTTATGGAAGAAAGGAGCAACATGCCAAAACTGGGGGAGTATTTAATCGAAAACTTAATTTAGATGCAGCTAATCAAATTCAGAGCCGGTTTGTAGTGGGGGAAATAGAAGCAGCTCTGAAAAATTGTAGTAATCTCAAGGCCCATGGACCTGATGGATTTAACTTCTCCTTTGTCAAGAAATGGTGGGGTTTTCTAAAGGATCTGGTACTCCAATTTTTTTTGATGATTTTCATGCCAATGGTAAACTCTTTAAATGTATCAACTCTACCTTTTGTTGCCCTAATCCCCAAGGTTGATTGCCCTACTTCTTTTAGAGAATATAGGCCCATAAGTATGGTGGGTTGGGTGTATAAATTGCTGGCAAAAGTTTTGGCCAATAGACTTAAAGGCCACCAATCATCCCTTATTGGAGAGTCTCAAACTGCCTTTATTAGGGGTAAGCAAATTCTGGATGGGGTTCTTATTGCCAATGAGGTCATACGTAGCTAGAAGAATGGTACTCAAGGGGGCTTAATTCTCAAGATAGATTTCAAAAGAGCATATATTGTATGAAGTGGGGCTTTCTTCTTGATACAATGGCGAAGGTGGGCTTTGGGGGGAAATGGTGTGGGTGGATCAAGGAGTGTTGTTCTACAGTATCAATGTCAGTTCTGATCATTAGGTCAGCTTCTAAGGAGTTCCAAACTCAAAAAGGGCTAAGGCTAGGAGATCCCTTATCTCCTTTTCTCTTCAACCTAGTGGCGAAGGATCTTAATCTCTCGTTGGAAAGAGCTAGAGATCTTGATATCATTAGAGGTGCTAGGGTTGGGGCCAATGGAGTGACAGTTACCCACCTACAATTTGCTGATGATACCATTATTTTTGTAATAACGATGTAGAGTAGATGGCTAATATCAAGAGGATTCTCAGGTGCTTTCAGCTAATGTTAGGGTTGAAGATTAATTTTTCTAAGAGCTCGCTTTATGGAGTGAAGGTTCTGAATCAGGATGTGGAAGCTTTTGCTCAGGTGATGGGTTGCAAGATTGAATCTTTGCCCATCAAGTACTTGGGATTGCCTCTTGGGGCTAACCCAAGGAGAATTAAGACATGGGAGCTTGTTATTGACAGCTTTGAGAGGGCACTAAGCATATGGAGAAGGAGATGTATCTCTTCTGGGGGCAGACTCTCCCTAATCAACCCCAACACTCCCAATCTTCCTGTTTACTTTATGTCGTTGTTCAAAATGCCTATGGCAGTTGCCAATAAATTAGAGAAACTTCAGAGGCAGCTTTTTTGGGGGGAAACAATTGATAAAAGGAAGATGCACCTTGTCAAGTGGGATCACATTTCCAAGAGCAAGGAGGATGGGGGTGAAGAAAATGATGCAACAGAACTTGGCTTTATTGGCAAAGTGATGGTGGAGGTTTCGCAAGGACAAGGACTCACTTTGGGTGAAAGTTATAAAGGGGAAGTATAGATTGGATCATGGAACTTGGCTACCACAACTATCGAAATCAGGACAAGTAATGAATATTTGGAGGGACATTTGCTGCATTAGAAATCTCAATTCGTGTATTGGACCATTAATCCAAGAGGGCTTCAAGATCCAAGTCCATTCCGGTCAGGACGTCATGTTTTAGAACCACACTTGGTTAGGGGATCAAGCTATCCGTGAAGCCTACCCAACACTCTACCTTCTCGCCTCACAAAAAAATGATATGGTCAGTGTCGTGAGGGATGGAAATGGCCATGGCAGTTGGAATCTGCAGTTTAGGAGATTATTACGTCCTTGGGAGGAGGACGAAAAGGAGGAATTAATTCAGAGACTCCAAACTGTAACACTGGATCCAACAAAACCAGATTCTTTGTATTGGAAGTGGGAGGATAGCAGGCGTTTTTCAATGAAATCAGTGTATGAGCAATGGAAACGACAGAACTCTTCAAAAGACTCGATACTTGGGTCGGATTGGAAGAATCTTAGCCCTCCTAAAGTGGAAGTATTCTCATGCATGGTTGGCAATTCAAGATAGGGTGGCTACAAGATCAGTGCTTCATAGCAGAAATTTGATTTTGGATCCACGCTTGTTGCTCTGCCCCTTTTGTTCTGAGCAAGTTGAAACTCCCCAACATCTGTTTCTATTCTGTAATTTTTCTTGGAGGGTAAGGTCAATTATTATGGATTGGTGGCATATGAATTGGGTATGCCCTTCTTCTTTGGCAGATCTTGTTGTTTGGTGGTTTGACAACGGGTTTCGTAAATTGGAAAAGCACATTTAATTCGGAAGCTTGCTTTCTTGCTACCATTTGGTCTTTATGGCTAACAAGGAATAACTTAGTTTTCAACAATATTGTTCCAGTGATACGGGAGGTTGGGGATGGTAATAAAACTAAAGTGGCAATGTGGATGAAAACCAAATTTAATATCAAGATCTACACAGTGGATGAATTTAGGGGCTTCTTGGATGGTATTCAAAAGTTGTGTTCTTGAGGAGTCTTTGGTTTTTCCTCCAACTCTCGGTTGGATGTATTCTGTTGTACTTTTCTTTCTTTTGGTAATGTAGCATTTTGGTGCTCCCTGCCTCCCCATCGATGTAAGCCGGTCGAGTTTTATAGAAGTTTGTTTTGCTGATAAAAAAACAAAAAAAAAACACGATGTACTTATTTTGATAAGGTTTATATGTACGTATTTTGAGTATCACCTCCAATTTAAAATTCGGGACTCCGCCATCGGTCGTCGATGGTTTAAATGTAAGAAATATTTCAAAGGGCCCACTTGGTCACATTGGTCCATAATGATGCAAAACTTATTGCTATTGAGTTTAGATCCTGTCATGGTCTAAACATGAGTTTAGATCCTTCTATGAATGCAGAAATTAATGGAAGCTATGCATAAAACTAGATAGCATGTAATAAGGGTCTCAAGTTGTCGATGTTATGGTGAGACCATTACTAAGTTCACTACGGCCATAATTTTCTTCTCTAAGATAAAGTAAAAAGCCGAATAGAGTATATCGACATAAAGTAGCTCATTAGGGGGTGAGAGAGTTCAAAAAACACTTTTCGTCACCATTGAGCATAAAGTATTGAGCTAATTTTTGTCGGCAAAACAGTGTATGTCATGTTGTGAAAATATGACATGTTATATTTCATTTTATAATGTTTTCTCTCATTTCTTGCTCGATTCAAGTTTTGTCACACTATAAGTGTTCTTGGAGAATTAAAAACATACATGTGCACATAAGGTTTGAAGTATGTATAAAGTTTATCCGTTGGGATAAATAAAATGTATCCTATTCGGTCTTAGTTGGTACTCATTGGGAAAGTGTCATACATTGTAATACATGGAAGGGACATGCCTATTTGTTACGGCACTACTGCTATTATTCATATATTTTCTAATGGAGTAAAAGGTTTTCAAAATTTTAAGTTATAGGCGTTTTCAGTTGTATGGCCATATAAAGTATTTATCGCCCAATGCAGTATACAAGTGTCTCATGAGCCGGTGGGAGAATGTAAGAAATATTTTAAATTGCCCACTTGGCCACATTGTAATTAATGGAAGTGCCCACTTCCATTATAGATATAGTGGTGGTTTCAAGAATCTCTTGGCTTTCCCACATTCATTATTGTACTAGTTTATATAACTAGTTTAATTAATTGGTTTCTTTGATAGAAGGAAACTAGAAGATCTTTATAAAGAGATATAGAGTCCCTAACCTAGTATGGATATGTAGTCTATGATATCCATCAATTAAGGCATCTCAAGTCATGCATAGGTTGGAAAACACCTAAATCTAGTGCGTGTGTATTTGGTGTTCAAACTTGAACAACAATGTCTAGAGGATAGTTCGATCCTATTTTCGCTACGTATATTGATATGGGTATTATTTTTCTTACATTATCACCTAACCCCTATAAGTTGCATGCAGTCCGTAGCTATACAAACTAATATATTTGTCTCGAAACATACATGAAAAGGAACTATCAAAAGATGTTTCCTTTTCTATTTAGAGCTCACAATTATAGGACCCAAGTTGTCCAAAAGGAAACTTAATTTATCATTCTTTTGATGATTAGATGCCATATTTCCAACCTAAAACTCAAATATTAAAGTAATTCATATAGGAATTAGTGGCAAAGTATCCATATCAATGGCCACAAAGAGTCAAACTAGCAACGACGAGATTAGGGAGAAAACTTCAATTTCCTCTCTTTCTCTCTCTCTCAACCAACTTACCTCATACTGCTGTCGGCACAAGTTATATTTTCTCATTTATAGGTTAAAAGTAAAAGAAAAAAACCCTAATGAGTACCTTGTTCACGAAAGCTAGTGAAAGATTTCCCTTTTGAGAGATTTGTTTCTTGGAGAGAGGGGGGAGGGGGGACTATCAGGGAAAATTATTCAATGCTCCCGGTCATGCCATGGAGATTAATTATACAGATATAGAAATGACATAACGTTTTACAAATAGGTTTCCACCTTCTATTGATAATTGAGTGTTCAGGCCAATATATGCATCTCAACCAAATTCGGGACCTCAAGTCAACAACCGGGCCAACCTCGGTTACCCTAAAGCTTTTTTTGCCAAGGGGGCGGGGAGTCAAACCTACAAAATTTGCAAAGCAAAACTTCTTTCTTCCTATCATGCTCCCATTCAACCTACCGCTTGGGGTTCCATCCATTCACATTTTATGACTATATCACAATGTCCTAGCATTCTATTTTTTCCGGTCACACATTTAATTTATTGTAAACCTACCATCAAGTTTTTGGGTCTTGCGTAACTGTATAACTGTGATTGTGAGAGTGCACTGAATATATTTTAACAGGAGAGAGAGAGAGAGAGAGAGAGAGAGAGAGAGAGAGAGAGATTGCTTCTTCAACCAAAGTACCTTGTCGGATGGACCACCTCCTCGCATCAAAAATAAAGGAGAAAATGAGGGTTTAGTTTTAAAAAAATGGACAACTGATGTCACATTGAAAGTATTATATGGTTCGAAATAATGATTGTTTTTAGTGTCAGCTAAACAACTAATTTGCTTGCTTCTTTGGGTTTCTACCCAATTCAATCTAAACTCGGGACTTCATATTATACGACGAATAGTTTTTTGGTTGTGCAAACCAAAGGGAATGCTGATCTTGGGTTATACCCAGTCTGAAACCAAGTGGGTTTCTTTCCAATTTCTGCACATTTCACCGCTCCACTGGAATTTCCCTCTACCCCTACCATACTCCAGTTTGGTAGTTTCCACCGCCTGGTCCTCTCTCCCATGCAGAAAGCCCACCTCTAGTCATACATAAGTACCCGGAAAGAGTTCACTTATATAACATACATCAAAAACATGAACCATAGAATCCCACAATGTTTTTGGTTTACGAAGCTCCAAGTTTGAGGCGTGCGGATGATGCAATCCGGCTGTTACCTACTAGCCCTTGGTGGGGCAATCAAAATCTGTGGAGTACTAATTGGTTCCTCACAAGACCCGTCGCTTGAGTCATGCCCAGTGAAAATTTATTGTAGCCGGGGATACCCTCCTCGACCCTTGAGCTCAGAGAAATTCATTAGATACAGGCATTATCACTTTTCTATTTTCGTTTAATAAAACTCTCAAGTGTTAGCCAACTTCAAGGACTTCCAGCAATTTCATTGGAACCTATAAGGCATCTGGTGTTTCTCTTTTAAGAAGTTAAAAAAAAAAAAAAGCAACTTCATTTTAAGCAAGAAAATAAATATGTCCAACTCCACTAACCTCATTCAAGTTTTGTCCTTCAAATGTACGTTGATATGGTCATCTAGGAAGAAAACTGAATTTCGTGCTACGTATAATGCAAGATTATTAACAAAGAAAAAAGGAATACTGTACTTGCTTTTGATTCAGCTGGTTAAGAACTTTCTCAGTGCTCTTTAGGTTCGCAACCCTAATCAAATCGATTACTATCATGTTTAGATTTGGCTCCTTTATTAAATGAGCCTAAGATTGAGGTTCAGGTTTGGTTACGTTTACCTAGTCAAACAATTCACAAACTGCTTAATTCATTTGCACCGTGTGACACTGACAGTTGTACTAAGGACAGTGGCACTGGGCATCACTAGGAACTTTGTTAGACAATTGCAAATTTAGGGCAATATTACACTACTAAATACAGCAACCACGAGCCCACCACAGACAATAAATACTAAGAAATGCTCCTATTTACATCTAGTACACATGAATAGTATTAATTGGTGATCATATATAATGCAGAGAAAAAATTCCAACTTCACCCTTCTCAACAACAAATAGCCCAACAATCCTAATTGACAACTGAATAATTAAAATATGCGGGGACAGGGAAAATCTATGCTAATTTGATCATATCTTTACCAGGTCATTGACAGTAAAGTGGTTCCTTTTATATTACAGCACTCAAAGTTAGCAGCCTAGTGGTTCATTCACAGTTAAACGCAAAGAATCACTCTTTTGGTATTCATTTTGAATGTTTATCGGAGAACAAATCAGCATCTGTTCAATAATATGATACGATACCTAGTATGGATGGCATCTAAGATGGGTGCACAGCAGATATGGGGTAGTAGCATGTAGATAATCTCTACGCAAAGGTCATTGCAATAGTTAGTTGGAGAGCATGTGAGGTGTTGTGCTCAGTCTTAGATGTCATCCATACTAGGCACGTATCATAATATCAAGAGTATTGAGCAATAGGTATCACAAATCTAAGTCATGAATTTTGTAAAATTCCAAGACAGTTCAATAGTAATAGCATTAGCTATGAACTTGGCTATGAATCTGCTATCGACAGAGACGTATAGTGTAGCAGCAAGAAAAAAAGATATCCCACAGCCGATGGATGATATAGGAGTACTAGACAAGGCTTCAAAACGGCTGATACAACACTTACGTATTCATAATTGTCGAGATCTCAGGCCTTCAATCATGTTTTTGCAATATTGGCCTATACATTACTGTATCCAAGGAAAGAGCGACAGGGATAAGTGGTAACAGTCATACCCCTACAACTTTGTGAAAACATGCTTACTATACAAGTACTTAGTTTATTCGGGAACTAGTTTATTCGGGAACATTCTATATAGACCCGCCATTAATAGGTTAAAATTCTGGTTTTATCTATGGCCGTATGAGCGACCCTGGTACATGTCCCAATACGACCATTCAAAACCTTGGCATCAACTGGTGGCATCTAAAAATCATTTTGTTATGTTATGAAGACTAGTCTAGAACTTGATTTCTTCTCTAACCAAACCTGGACAAATAGTCATCAATAAAATTTCAAAAAGAAACAATGTTCAAACCTTCTCAATGACTACTCATTTTGTATGACTAAACCGATGTCCAGCTTTCCCAACCGTTATAACCAGCATCAAGGACTAGGAATAGTTTATCACTTTTAGTACATATACAATCAGCCCGCAATATATTATAAAACGGGACGGTTCAATGGATAACTATTTAGACACCTAAAAACACACCTCATAGTTTCCGATCAAATTTTGATGATCCGAGCCGCTCAATGTGATCAGAACATGATTTTAAAGGTACTCGCAAGAAATTAGCAAAAAAAAAAAAGACCGAAAATGGCTTGATCTGAGTAGTTTTTAGTTTAGATTTAATGAACGGTTCAATTAAAAACTACTTAAAACAAGCACTTCCCGGTCTTTTTTTTTTTGCTAATTTCTTGCGGACACCCTTAAAATCATATTCTGCACACATTGAACGGTTCGGATCATAAAAATTTGATTGGGAACTATGTGATTGAGATTTGTGGTGTTTTTTTAGGTGTCTAAATAGTTGTCCATTGACCCGCCCCGATTATAAAATGATACACACTGGGATTATGTATGCATGCTAAAACATAAACATAACCTGTATCAAACATTTGTGCTCTAGGAACCAACCACTACCTTCTTATTTGTTGGCTTAACTTCTATCGGCAATGACATCAGGTTTTAACAGCTAAGGACAATGAAAGACAATGAGTATGATAGTTAATATATTATCTTATAGGGAACACACAAGCAGTAGCTTATGGGCCCCATTTTAAAGCCTTTCATGAACAGTGGTGGAGCTAAGATTTTGAACCAGGGGGCCGGCTTATACACATTTTTTTATCGAAATATCTCCTTATTATATCATAAGATTTTTGATTTCCGATACATTACATTTATACATTGAATAGGGAACACACAAGCAGTGGCCTATGGGCCCCGTTTTAAAGCCTTCATGAACAGTGGTGGAGCTAGGATTTTGAACCCGGGGGCCAACTTATACACATTTTTTTATCGAAACATATATTTATTATATCATAAGATTTTTGCTTTCCGATACATTACATTTATACATTGAAATAATTCTAACCTAATGCAGTTAAAGTATACTAATTATTTTATTTTTTTCCTTAGGCTACTTCAACTATCACATGCTTATATTTTTTTACCATTTATGAAAGAAATTAAGAAATGAGAATGTAAAATAATCGGTTTTTTTATCAAATCAAACCAAAATTATTAAGATTATAAGTAGTTTGTACACGAATAATTATCAATAATATTCAAATTCAGGTATATATTTAAAAAAAATTAAAATAACTCTGTCCCTGTTCATGAAGGCCAATCCAACACAACAGCCCAAACCAAACCAAATCAAATCCAAAACTAAATTGGGCCTACAAACCACACCACTCAATTTCTCCTTTCCAAGGACTTGGACCCAAATCAAAACAAAGCTGAGGTGATGTGGGCCTTGAAGAACTGGGCCCAAATCAAATCAAAGCATAGGTGGGCCTAAACCTAGCTAAGACTTCTCCTCAAATATCACTGCTAAATCGGAAGCGGGAAGACTGATAAATTCTCCACAAAGGGAGTTAATTTATACACACTTGTAATCAAGATCAAGCCGGTCGTAACACGGCCAGACTACGAATGGCTGCTAGACAAACATTTGAGCAACACGAACTCCTTTTGGCCTTGCCAATGCCATTACTATATTATTCTTGAATCCAATACTCTATAGTGATGCATATTGTAGAGAGTAACAAGCTCACGTCATAGTGAGGTCCGAAATGGAAAAGACGCTGAAAAAGGTTCAAAGGCATTTACACAAGGTCTTCGTTTCTACCCAATACACTGGATGATCCAAGCACAACAGACTCAAATAAACCTAGGTCTACACAATTAAACTCCTAATCCTCATAATAATTAGCGAGTAGCATCACATTAGCAATATCATCCCTTTGTAGCGGTATTGAAAGTATTGAGCTTACCAGCAACTTGGTGGGTGCGGTCCTGAATATCTAGAAATCAATGAGGGCAAAGAGGGTTACAGCAATCAAATAAACCTATCAGCAGTGATTAGGGTAGCAAAATCAGCTATTGGAATCGAAAGCCAAAAACTGAGACAAATCAGCCGATATGCCTGGCCAACATTTAGAACCATTTTTGGCAGCTCCCAGGATGAAGACAGGTTCCCCCATGACAAAAGATAATGATATGCACGACAGAGTTATCACGTAAAAGATGCAGCTTTCCTTTTTTCTTTCTGACGACGACAATACACCTAAAAGATGTAGCTTAGCAAACAAGTCTGTGCAAGAGAAGGCTCAATGCCTTGTCACATTGTCAAAGTTACTTAGCAATGCTTTCGAACTAGTCACATTCTGTTTCTAGACCTCAAATAAATTATGCCCTGACAAATGCGTAGAAATCAAGTGACTCTTCATGCCAATATCAGCACTGAAAAAACTTCATAGGTTTCAAATGTATTTTAAATAATCATGATAAAGTTCTTTTATGGGTCCTTATAACGATATCTCAAAAGAACCCGCCAAAACGTACCTCTAGTGTATGGTGATTGAAAGCTTAATCTTCACAAATCTGGGCATGTCAAAAAGAAACGAGACAAATTCACAGCAAACTTCCAAGAATCAGCAACATAACACACACACACACACAGAGAAACAGAGAGAAGTCATCTCTCTCAAGTCTCTTGGGGGAATTTTCTGGTTGTCATGATATAGCAACAAGAATCTGGTCAAAGGTTCTAAAATGTTGATGCAGCTTTGTGGAAAGCTGCAGATGCTATAGTGGTAGTTGGTAGAATTCCATCCTAAACAATACTATCATAGCAAGACTTTTTAGAGATCACCTTTGTGCTAGCTTTGCGTAAATTTGTATGTTAAAACATTATTTTTCTATTCCAGGGGCCATTCAGATTACCTGAGACCACATGGTTTCCAAGGGAAATTTATCGTTCACTACTGGTGCAATGCTCCACATCAATCACCAATCAACATTTCGTATGTGGGACAAAATAACAACTCATTTCCAAACCAACTAGGACGATACGTACACAAAAGCTGTGGGCCCCACTCTATAAACTAGTCATTCTCATGCTGGAAATTGTCTGACAATGCCCTAGAAACACCCACTAACTTCTCGTTCGGAAGTGCCATCAACATACAAAAGGAAAAAATAGAGAACTTTTTCTATCCCTGTTTTCCCTCTTCTTTTATCCTTCCTCTTCACAAATCAGAGATCCAAAAACAGCACAAAAGAAAAGAAGATTGCCAAATTCAGTCATAGAACAATAGCTGCCGATCTGGTAATTTTTAAAAAGAATGTTTCCCTGCCAAAATTGATGGCAGATATTTTTCCTGGATAATGTGCAAGTCTACAGGGTCGTGCAAAGATACACAAGCAATCCTGAAAGAAGCATTATAGCCAGGCTGGAAAATCTTCAGCTCCAAAACCTATAATTAGCAATTTAGCAGTGGGTGGTTGAAAGAGTACAATTTTCCTATTACAAACCCAACATTTTGACCACGGAACAAGTGCTTCAAAGAAACCCCATGCAACAGAGTAGATACAGACTTCAAAACATAGATCTCAGAATTATAGAAGGAATGTAATCACACCACCAAGAGAATCTTTGATTTTATCTTCCCTAAACTGTATTAGGTCACAAATTAAGGCTTGTGATGCCCCTATTTCAAAGAATAGGTTTACTTTAATACAACGGTTACCACTGATGCTATTAAAGTCAAAGCTATTGCCAAGTCTATCATTTCTATCCCTAGACATAAAGTCTTAGTATAAGACTCATGATTTGGAGTGGCCAATTAAACCTAGACATCTTTCTTTAAAGTCTGCACAGATTTATTAATGCAAATTAGTCTGGATTCTGTCACTTCGAAGACAAATTAGGTGCCATGCTGCCTGTTTTTAGGAACAGAAAAATTTTCACCAACTCACCAGACATTTGAGATGTGAATTTGACTATCGTTTGGACACAAATGCTAGTTTTTCAACGTGTTCAGCGGTGTCCTGCTATCCAGTTTCGATATCTCAGCTTCTTTAAGTCACAAACTCAAGTTTACCATGGATAGCAAACATTGGAGTGCTTGCATGTTCCAATGAAATCTCACTAATCAGTAATCAGTTCAATCTATGTTTCGCCTAGATCAGAATCTGTCTCACTTTTGTATTCGACATTTGAGCTTAAGGTCTAGTCAATGCATGAGAAGGTTGATAAGTCATTTAGCTGAGGAAATATACCCCTTGACAAAGCATTATGGTGAAAACAAAGTCATGTAAACAACCTGAAAGATTTGTGACAAAATGCCTCTTTTGGATTGGTTAGGTTTATTATAGGTTAGGTCTTCTTTACATTTTCACCCAAGCAATGTTGTTTCTATATATTTCTCCCTTTTGTTCAAACTGTTTTGGGGGACCTTCCCATATTGCTACAAAAGGTAGATCTTTGTAATGTCTACTTTTGGAATGACTATAACCAATCCAGTTGGGGGATGTGCGTTCCATGAATCTGATTTCTTTCACATATATCACACCTTGGTTCAAACTCAATTTTCTCAGCGCCAAAAAATAATAATAATAATAATAATATCTTAATTGTGTGGCGAGTACGACTGTTAATCTTACAAAATTCTTAGCTGCATCAAAAGCCAATCAATGTACTTGCTCAAATACTTTAATGCAAAATTGTAGAGGTAAGATGAAACATACACACGTCCCTGACACGGCTCAATCATTTCTCCTTCTTCCTTTTGTTCTTGCGGTCTCTAAGACGAGGCTATCATTAGATTCATTACAACAGTATCTCCAAAACTTTATGCACACCTCTCTTCTTTCTGCAGTCTCACATTATGAGCATTTATTTTGTAAGTCCCTAATTATAATTCTTTTTCATGTGTCTTTTGGTTCAGCATGTTTCGTTTGTCTTCCTAGACTAGAGCGCAGTGAGTCAATGCATACTCTGTTCGGCGTGTTTTCTCATGGTAAGATAGAGATTATAAGTGCCAAATAGATTTCTCGTCATCCTATTTTTCTTGAGCATATCCCAGTTCCCATCATTTACACCTAAGTTTAAAAACTGCTCCTGTGATCCTGTCTCCAAAGCATATCTGATAATTGTCGATCACTTTCCCGTAAATGTCTCTTGCTAGGAGTTCATTTGTACCCTTAATGTTACTGAGCTTCATTCTTTACCACAAGTTTCATCACCACCTAACTCTTCAGGTATCAAAATTTTCCTTTAGTCTACTCTCTAAGGTTGGTTTCTCTTCCACGTATCCACCAGCTTCAACTCTTCTGTTTGCTTTTGTGGATGAAGATCATCTACAAATGTGCTGTCCCCTGAACCTTAATAACGCATCCAGCATTACATGACCTTGATCCAATCAAAAGGGACTAAGAAAACATTCCTATTTTGCAATTTGAATTTCCATCCACATAAACGCCACGATTCAAGAACGTTCTTTCTCTAGCTAATTTGATCTTGATCCACTCAACTTCCAATCACAATCCTACCAGATATTTAGTACCCAAACTCCAGAGAAACTAAAGAATTGGTCTAACCATCAAATATTAATCAGTCAGTTCAAATCTATTTTCCAAGTAAAATACTACTGATGGAATTCCATGAATGATAAAGGTACACAACACAGGCAACAACTTGCAATTCAAAAATGATGCAACACCCAAAATATTTTGTCAACGAAGAAAATGAAATACCCAGAGAGGTTACTTGTTTGAATTCATAATGGTCACTCTGCCAATCCGTTCACTTTCCGGCAAAATCGACCAATTTGGAGACTGCACAGCTTTCAACCACCGAAAATCATCCACATTTGTCCAATTCCCTGTCTCTTCATCAAGATTCGACTCTTGCAGATCCTTATCAATCCCATCATACCCCAAACAATATGGCGCAAACCTCACACAACTACAGTCCTCGATTATCGGCCTGCTCCTTACCCTCAGATAAAAATCACTTCTCCTAGCATGATGAATCCTAATCTGATGTGATGCCAACACAAACACGCACCCCTCCACTTCCTCAATCAGAACTGAACCAAACACCGGCCCCACATACACCTTACAATCACTCAACTTGTGAACGAACAGTGCCCTCAAACAACCCGTCAATCGCACCTCACACGAACTCAACCCCGTTAACGAAAATTCCCCCATTTTCAACCCCTTAAATTCCCTCACCAAAACCTCATTTTCCCTGTCCTTAAACCCCGGCGAGTCCCAAACCCTAAAACTCAGTTTTTCCTCCAACTCAGTCACCCGAGATTCGGATTCGATTACATTCACAACGCTACTAGGAGCCTTCTTTTCCCTATCCTTGAACCCCAGCAAGTCCCCAACCGTACAGCTCGGTTCCCCCAAACCGTGAAATTCGGTTTTGCCGGGTTCAATTGAGTTAACAACGCTACTAGGATCCTTCTTGCTTTTAAAAGAGAACCGTTTTTTGGGGACTACATCAGAAGCGAGGGTTTCAAGGGCTTGTTTGAGGCTCGAGACGGCTTCGAGACAGGTTCGGACTTCGAAGGAGGGCAAGGAGTAGGAGTTTTCGGCGACGAGCTTCTCGAGGTGGGAGATCGAGGTGGAGAATTTCTCGAGGTCGGATTTGAGAGCGGGGTTGGTTTGGTCGGTGGACTGGCGGCGGAGGAGGGAGATGTCGGACTCGATGGAGAGTTTGGATTGAGAGAAGAGAGAGAGGAAGGAGTGAGCGGAGTCGAGAGAGGTGGAATCGGGTTTGCGAGAGAGCGACTGTTGGTGGCGGTTGGAGAGGCGTTCGAGCATGGCGGCGTGTTTCGGGTGGGCGGCGGGGGCTGGTGGGTGGTCTAGGGTTTCGGTGTAGGCTTGGTCTACGCCTTCCATTGTTGTGTAGATCGGAGAAAACGTTAACCGATCAGAATTTCTGTTTCGGGGAGGCTCCTCTCTCCGGTTCAATAAACCAACTCCACCGGCCTTCTTCTAACTGTATTGCGGTCCATTAACCGATCAGGGCTATGTAACTCGAAACAGCAAATTGAGAACAATCAAAAAATTCCCAAACTTAATGAGAAAACCAACCTCGATTTGTTTGATTTCTGCAGCTGAAACCAACGAACGTTGAAAACAATCCCAGCAAATTATGCGGAGAACCCAAATTGGTTGTCGGATTCGTCGAGATGGCTTTCGTCAAAAGTTAGCACCATGGGACAATGATCTGACAATCCAGGAGCAAGAAAAGAAGCTTCACAGGCAGGGAAAGCCACCAACCACTGATTATTAGAGATTACTCTATCAATCCTGCTCTAACATCAGTAAAAGAGTATGTGAGGCAAAGGAGGAGTTAAGAGTACAAGACTTGTATTTTCAATTTCCTTTTGATTCTGCTTTGTGTCATTCTGAGAAAGATATGTTGGGTAAATATCTGGAGTTAAAGAATGGCCGAGGAATCTTTCTTGAAGCAGAAAGCTAGGATTAAATGGCTTGCTCTGGGTGATCAGGATTCTAGGTACTTTCATAGGAAAATGTGCTCTCTTAGGGCAAGAAACACAATCCTCAGTCTCACTAATTCTGTTGGTACATTGATTGATGATCATGAGGCTGTTAAGCAGGAGATCTTGGGTTACTATGTTGGTCTGTTGGGTACGTCATTTATGGGAAAAACTGATTCTGTTCCTATTCTTACTCAAGCTATCCAAACAAAAGTTCCTCATCACCTTAGGGCTATGCTTGTTGCTCCTGTTACTGTAATTGAAATAAAGGCTGCTCTTATGTCCATTAATGGGGATAAGGCCCCTGGGCCTGATGGTTTCAAATCTTTGTTTTTCCAGAAAAGTTGGGATGTGGTGGGAAGTGATTTTGTTGCTGCTGTTGCCTATTTTTTTGAATCTGGTATGCTTCTTAAAGAATGGAATGCCACTGCTATTTCCTTGATTCCAAAGGTTAGTGCTCCTTCCTCTATCAAAGACTATAGGCCTATATCCTGTTGCAATGTGAAGTATAAATGCATTACTAAAATCCTTGCAAATAGGATGCAATGTATTTTGCCCTTTGTTATTGATCAAGCTCAATCTGCTTTTATCAAAGGACGATCAATTGTTGATAATGTCCTTCTGATGCAAGAGTTAGTTCGAGGTTATCATAGAGATCATGGTATTCCTAGGTGTGCAATCAAAATTGATCTTATGAAAGCCTATGACTCGGTTGACTGGGATTTCCTTTTTGACACTATGATTTGCATGGAATTCCCTAGTTTGTTTGTGCACTGGATTAAGCAATGTGTTTCCTCAGCTAAATACTCAGTGGTCATTAATGGCAATATGGATGGTTATTTTCCTTGTTATAGAGGCTTAAGGCAAGGTGACCCTATCTCACCCTACCTTTTCCTGATTGTTATGGAAGCTTTTGCTGCTATTCTCAAATACAAAGTCCACAATGGTGGTTTCTCTTAGCATCCCAAGTGTAGTGCTTTGAATATCTGCCATCTTGCTTTTACTGATGATCTTTTCATTCTGAGTAGTGTGGATCAAGTTTCTTTTGAGCTAATTACTGATGTTCTAACTGATTTCCACTTCTTCTCTGGCCTTCAACCTAATATTCATAAAAGTGTGTTTTCTATGGGGGTGTTGATGTGCAACTTAAGGCTCAAATGAGGGCTTTCCTTCCTTTTCCGGAAGGTCATTTTCCAATTAAATACCTGGGTGTTCCTTTGATCTCTTCTAAGTTTTTGATCTCTTCTAAGCTTAAAGCTGATGATTGTGCTATTTTGAAGGAAAAAATTCTTCACAGAATTTTGAGCTGGGATTCTAAGACATTATCTTATGGTGGGAGGGTCTTGCTCATTCAGTCTGTTTTGTTCAGCATTCAAGTGTACTGGAGCTCTATTTTTATCATTCCTAGTAAAGTGATTAAGGAGATTGAATGTACTCTAATGGCTTTTCTCTAGTTTGGTACTGAGCTTAAGCATTTTGGGGCTAAATTTAAGTGGGATCAGATTTATTGTCCTAAAGAGGAAGGGGGTTTGGGGTTTAGAAGAATAAAGGACTGGAATATGGCTTCTATGTTAAGGCATTTATGGGCTTTGTGTAAGAAGGTTGACACTCTTTAGGTTAAGTGGATACACACATATTTCATTAAAGAGAACTGTCTTTGGACCATGGATATTCCTTGTGATTCTTCTTGGACTATAAGGAAAATCCTTGGCTTAAGGAACCTGTGCCAACACCTTATCAGATGTCTTGTTGGTAATGGGGCAAATACTTTTCTTTGGCTGGATAATTAGCATAACTTGGGTCCTTTATATGCTAAGTTTGGTGAGAGGTTGTGACTAATTTGGGCAGAGCTTTATGGGCTAAAGTTGATACTATTATAGAACAAGGTGATTTGTGCTGGCCTAGATTGAGAAATCAGTCCATTCAAACTATTATGGCTCATACTTCCCCAAGTTTGAGACCAAATCCTAACCCTGAAGATTCTGTTTATTGGTTAATTCATCCAAGTGGCATGTTTACTGTTAAGTCAGCTTGTAATGCTATTAGGAAAAGGTATCCAACTCAATCTTGGCACAAGATTATCTGGGGTGGTAATACTGTCCCTCGATGGTCTTCTATTCTTTGGTTGGTTGTCCTTCAAAGACTTAGCACCAAAGATCGGTTGAGAAGATGGGGTACGCAGTTGGATGGCATTTGCCCTCTTTGTATGTCTGCTAATGAAACTCACCAACACTTATTATTTGAATGTTCTTTTTCCACTGTTGTGTGGCAGCATATGGCTACCAAAAATATGATTCTGAATATGCCTGGTAGTTTGGTGGAGGTTCTTCACTGGTACTGTGGGCAGGACAATGGTAAAAGTTTGAAATCTATTAGTCTTTAATGTTCCCTAGCAGCAACTATCTATGGTCTATGGAGGGAGAGAAATTGTCGAATTTTTGAAGGGAAAGTGATGGGGCATGATCAGGTGATGAGAAGCATTGTAGCTGATGTTTGGGACTTCCTTAGCTCAAGTAAAAAGATGAAACAGTCTTTGGAGAATCAATCTTTGTGCAAGAATTGGGGCTTATCTAGTGCGATTTTCTTACCTGCTTAGTTTTCTTGGTTCTTGTTTGTTAGTTTTGATGGCTAGTTTGGAGTTGTTTTCTGATGGTTGTTGTAAGGGACTTTATCCCTAGACTTTATTGTTGTTTTGAGTTTAATAAGATCTGCACTTATCAAAAAAAAAAAGATTCAGCGGCCAAAAAACAATATTCGTTAAAATTACTAGGAGTAGTAGTTTATGAGAAATAATTTTGGCCCTCCATTTTTTTTATTTACGCAATTGAGTGGAGTGGCGTTAACAAAAAATAGAGTGATAAAATCAGCAGCCTACTTTATTAAGCAAAACCCATCTTGTTAAACGTGTTTTGAAAGAATATTTTCAAGGTGGATTATGATCAACTTTTAATGGGAGTTTATAAATGCAACTGTGAATGTGAATTTACTGCATATAGCCTGTTTTTTAGTAAATCATATTTGGAAAAAATGCCCTCAAAATTGGATAAAAATACCCTTACTTTTACTACATACAATAACAAACATATTACCACATCTAAAACATAACCCATAACCCACATTTCCCTCCATATTCTCCATCGGAGAATCATATTCACTTTCTTCATTCCATTTCCACGTTCACCGCCACCATTGGTGCTGCAACCAAGCTCCAGGAGCTCTCACCTCCCACCATAAGCCCAGTCTACCTCTGTCTCCTAACTCTGACCTCCCACCTCCTAACTCTCAATGGAAACCTTGCTTCCTCTCCCTCTATTGGTAAAGAAGAAGTCTTGGACCCAACAAATGAGAGCAATGTGCATTTTGATTGGGGATTGGAAGACTGTGCAATGGAAATAAAAGTTGACAAGGAAGAGGTAGCCACGAATGTTGTAGCTTCGGAGCCAAAACAGCAGAAAGAAGTAACCCATCATTCCTCCATTTTTAACCTGGTTTGTCATATTCTAAAATTTGAAATTCTACCTAAATTTCAAACTCTAGAGTTTGAATATTGTAGACAATATCATATTCTACAACTTGAAATTATGCAAAAATTTCAAACTCTAGAGTTCGAATATTGTAAACAATATATCATATTCTACCAAAAATTGTATTAAATGCCCAGAGGTTTAATACCATTCAGATTTTAATATTTGAAAACCTTCGAACAATTCAACCTCTATATATTGAATATTGTTGACAATATCATATTCTACCAAAAATTATATTAAATGCCCAGAGGTTTAATACCATTTAGATTTTAATATCCGAAAACCTTCAAACAATTCAAGTTCTAGTAACCTTTGTTGTAACTCCTCTCTCTCTCTCTCTCTCTCTCTCTCTCTCTCTCTCTCTCTCTCTCTCT
>BPLS01000134.1:999773-1020013 GCA_019656275.1 Rhododendron kiyosumense
CTCTCTTTCCCTTATACTTGAAATCCATGAGAATCAACCACCAATCCATCACCCATTTTCGATCTGGAGCTGGAAATTCGTTTGTTGGAGCTTGGAGAGGCCATGCTTGGTGGGTCTCGGCCTGGTGAATCTTTGGGTTTTGTTCAAAACCCATGAGGTATGGACTTCTCACCTTCTTTATGTATTTATGTGTTGATTTGGAGCCTAAATCTTGTGTTTGATTGTTGTATTTGAGCTTGGGTAAAAATTTGTCAAAGCTGTAAATCGCGCACAAAAAATCCAGATCAGTTCCAGAATCCCGTTTTTGCTTAGTCCCGGAACCCTATGTCCAGTGGTAAACTTTCAAGTTTCTCGGGTTGAGTTTTGGAACCCCTATTTTTGCCAGTGTCGATACCCATCCAGTTCTGAAACCCCTGTTTTTGCTAGTTCTAGAACCCAAGACAGTTTTTCTTAAATTTTTCCCGTTACATGTTTTGAGGCTTTAGGTCATTCTGTTGGATCGTATTACACATATTTATGGATTTATGGACATTGTTAGATGTTGGACATGTACTGCATCATCTTGGGCCTTGAAGGAATTAATTATCGTTAAAATGAAAGTTAAAGACTCGCCAAGAGCTGTAGACAATTGAAATAGGACACATGAACACTAATTATGACGTAATGACAATTATGAGGGATGTAATGTGAAACGGTTATTCGATACATGTTAAAACTAGAAACGAGGAAAGTTTAAGTATTCAAAACCCAAAGTTATATTGATACCTCTTATCCTGTGGTTGAGTTCTCATAGTATATCATTGACACTCGGTGATGGGTTACGTTGATTCGAGGATAAAATTTGAAATAAATTATGAACACACATAGTATAACGAAAGATGATCGATAGAAATTGGTATGTGAATCCGTTTCAAGCTAATTACACGAGATTGATGTTATGAGAGATTAGTTGACACATCATAGTGATACAAATTTATTGGTGACGAGATTAATGATGAGATGAGAATAATAGATATAAATCATTGGATAAGGATAAGAGGAGGTCAAGAAAGAATGAAAAAATAGATACAATGACATTTGCTCGCGACACATTGATATTGCTGGAGCATTCGCTTATGACACCTTAACGTTGGAACGTGAAATGATCTACGGAGTCTAAGTACTTGGAATGTTAAAAGAATTACGGGGGTCGGTTGAATCTCAAAACAACTTGAAATGAGTTTGTGGGTGGTAGTTGTGCTTATGAGTCCTTTAATTTAAGTTGTGAAATGATGTTGTTTGTCCATACCTTGGTTGTATGTCGTTAGAGCATGTACACAAAGGAATAGGTATTTTACCTATCCAACAATCCATATTTTCATTTTACCTACTCAAATCTCTCTCAATCCCACACCAATTCTCTCTATTGTTATCTATATCTTTATAAAATACTATATAAAATATTATTCAATTACTATCTATTAAATCTGTTACTACTAGCTATATATTATAATATGAGAGAGAGAGAGAGTGTGTGTGTGTGTGAGAGAGAGTATTATAATAAAAATAATAGGTTGCCGATGAACAGGAACTCAGTATTAATACCAAGGTTTTCTCGGAAAGGAAAAGTAGAGAAGTGTTTTGCTAGGCTGGTGCAAACTGTTTTTGGTGTGTTCAATAGCTAAAATGGCTATAAATATTCTTTTTGCTAGTCTGATGTACATGCCCTTACTATTACACATGTTGTATTGAGGTTTAAAAAGAAGTTTGGAAAAAATGGACAACATGATTTTATTGATGTTTGGGAAAAGGATTTTTTTTTTTTAAATCCTCTGATATTCTTAAGCGAATCAACGGACTCCGGTATTCAAGTTCGAATCAACAAAGCTTAACTCATACTACTTTTGTGTTCCTTTACCCTACTTTGAGATAAAAAATGGAAAGTTTTATATGAAAATGGTGTTGATAACTGATAATGTGGAATTCAGGCAGAACGGATCGGAGTATTCATGTGAGACACGATTAACTTTGACTTGATATGGATATACGGGATCCCAAGTACCCGGAACTTGATATGGATGTACAAGGTCCCGAGTACCTAGAACGTGATATGGACGCACAGGGTCCTGAATACCCGGAATGTGAATTGGACGCACGAGGTCCTGAATACCCGAAATATGAATTGGATATATGAATGGTACAGTGAGTTGATTTCGATAAAAAGATTTGTTGTGAAATGAGACACATGGAGGAAAAACGATGGAATGTGTATCTACGTGCAGTTGATGTGCCTTTTGAGGATAAGTTTATTGAAAGAATTTCCTTATGATTGATTGTGATTACTTTTTTAGTTTGTCTACTTGTCGACTTTAGATTTATTTTGAAACTATCCATGCTGGGGAGATTGTCACGACCCAAATTTGAAGGGTAAAATTAGCAACATGGCCAGTGACTTTTAAAAAATCACCACAGGCCTTGATATCAACAACCATGAAATTTTATTTTAAAAACTCCCAGATCTATACGTCAAAATATATTACAACAGAGCTTATGAGCGTCTGAACCCAGTACAAACTTTGAACTATAGTAAGTAAAATACAACAATGTGGCCAACACACACGTGCCCCTTATCATCACCTCCTTTTTATTATCTAGTCATATCTACTGAAATCTTCCACATATAATGATATCCTTCTTTATCCCTGAATACCTGAAAAGGTTTTATGAAAACACAAAACCAATTCAGTAAGTTACGATATACTAAGGCCACATAATGAACATGGGATTAAGTAGGATAAAAACATAGCATAATAATCCATCAGCTTGCAAAATCATAAGAGATAGAACGATCATATTCCAGACGAAGAGAGATATATCAATCATCATATTATCATCTTAACCATCATAGTTTCACCTTGACCATCATCTTAGGCGGTAATCCAGTAGCCCGGGGAGCGACCCCAACAAAACAATGGAATTGATATCAATCTAATGGATACCCGATCGTATCCTTTCCACAATCCATAGGCGCCAATTCAAACTTAGCTCATCAGAGCTCTTCGCCCAGATGTTACACCAATACTCATTAAACTTCATTTTAAGAAAATCAATCCCATGTCTTTTAAAAAAATATTTTTCTTTTCACAATTATACTTATATAATTTATTTTTATTCAACATAAGATTTAATAAAACAATTACAAAACAAGCTTTAGAAAAATAATATGTAGCCAGAGTATATTCGTAACTCACCTTGTTTGAGAAACACAATTTTCCGTGCAAACAACCACTGATTAGTTAACGGAACCTGTTAACAATTTATACTTGCATTAATTTATTGATTATGAACTAATTCCTTACTTACCAATTAATATTATCTTAACCATATGATTTATTCCTAAAACTATTTTGTCATTATTACTAACATTATTTTACTCCTCCTCTTTTTATTCTTATGAGGAGAAAAGAGAGAGCAGCAGCTACGGCTGTTGTTGCCGTGTGTGGCCGAGCTATGATGCGGCCGCGGCAGTGGCTCGTAGTTAAGCCAAGAAGAAGAAGAAATGAGAACAAATTTAAAGAAAGAAAAGAGGAAGAACAAGATGGGAATGCCGTGACATATATATGCATACATATGTTTTTACTTCCATTTCCATTTCCCTGTTTTAACCTACTGTTTCTCTTCTTCTTCTTTTTTAAACCGCGAGAGGAAGAGAGGCATGGGAGGGGCTTTTTGTTGGTAGTGTGAGCCGTGTGTGTGGTGTAGCAGAAAAAGAGGTGAAAACTCACCAAGTATTTTTCCTCCTCCTCTTTCTCCTATCTTTCTTTCCTTCTCTCTTTTGTTTCTCTCCTTACTTGGTGATGTGCGTGGTGTGTTTGTAGTGTGCGGAGTGAAGTGGAGGGGACCTATTTATACTAGTAGGATGAAGATTCTAGACCATATTTAGAAAATCTAATCAAATCTAAATCATATCTAAATAAAATCTTATAAAATCTAATAATATCCAAACAAATCTTAATATATCTAAGTATATCTTAGAATATCCAATCATATCTTATAAAATCTTACAATATCCAACAAAATCTAATAATATCTTTGTAATATCTAATAAAATCTAAACAAATCTTCCAATATCAAAACAAATCTTTCAATATCTAGGAATATCCAATAATATCTAGAAAAAAAATCCAACTATATCTATTGAGTAGTATCTTATCCAATTATTTCCGGATTATTCCTTACGCCTTGTGAGAGCACATACTGCATTGTTTGTTAACAGGGTTGAGGTGATATATAAAAAAAATTGATAGATTTATATTCTGAAAATACTCTAATTTTTATAAATTTTGAGTCACGACTTAGTATACTCTCGAAATCCTAATGGTAAGCAGCTTGCTAAATTTTAGCTTTTATTTCATTTTCATCTAATTCTTTTTAGCGCCTTATTTGTTTATAAAAGTCAGGGTATTACATAGATTGTTGGCGCAAATGCACTGTGGGTATAAGTTGAGCTGCGACACATTGTTTAAAGTTTCTATTGGCATGTGCGTGTGAGTGTCTGAATGTTGTGTCACTGGTAGTATTTAAGGTGTCATGACTAACTTTATATTTCTCTTTCTTATAAGTGGTGTAGGTATCTTTATGAGAAGTTTATTAGTAAAATAAGACAAGAAATAAAATGGTCGTCTAAGAACCTAGAATGTTTCTAAATAGCTGAAATGAGAATGCGATAAATGGTGTCTTGATAAGGAAATGTGTGAAGTGACTCTGAACAACAAGGGATTAGATAAACAATAAAGGGTTAAATACAAATGTGAAGTATAAGTTCGTTGGCTTCCATCATAGTGTTGTATTGTAGAGACCCGTAAATTATTATAATTTCAAAAATCGTTTAATGTTGTGTAGTAGGCCCTTGGAGAATGGTAAAATGTAAATTTTGATGTTGGGATGATGTTTGGAGGTGTTGTTAACAAGTGGGGTTGATTTGGTAATCATTGCAAAAAATTTCATTTTATGTCCAGCTTGAACCGGTACTGGCTTTTGCTCAGTACCGATACATAAAGTCCAGAAGTTGTGTTTATTGGCATTTTGGAGGCTCTTGAACCGGTACTGGGTACCGGTACATAGTGTCTTTTTCTGCAACTTTTAGCACGCTTTTTGGACCTCTATAAATACCCAATTTTGTCATTTCCCACATCCAAAACCCATGAAATAACCCTAGAATCACCCCCTCTCACCTACCCAACTCCAATCTCACCCAAAACTCTTGATTTCAACCTTAAATCTTCAAGATCCAAGGGTTTTCTTCCTCAAAATCACTTGAATCTCACATTTGGAGAACAAGGGGTAAGTTTAGTGTTCTTTTTCAAACTTTTTGGCTCTCACCCACGTTTTTCTCTCTCTCCTCTCAATCACTTGTTGATCTTTGCTCATTTATCATATTTTTGAGCAATATCCTCTCTAGATCTTGCACCTAAGCTTGAGAATAGCTTGTTCTCGGAAGATTTAGGCTTTTCCTCTTGGTGGACTTAGGGTTTTGCTCAAAACCCACTTTGGTAGGGATTTCTCTCTTCCTCTACATGTTTTGCGGTGTCTATGCGTGATTTAGTTGTTTATGTGTTATATATGGACGAATAGAATGTTTTATGGCTTAAGGATTGCATATATCTTTGAAAGTAGTATTGTTGACTTGAGTATTATGATTCCTGAGTTTATGGTATCGGTGGTTGTCGATGTGAAGTGAGTGTGGAGTATATTGTGTTGCAAGGTGTGGGAAACACAATTCCGCGAGGGGTGGAGTATATTGTGTCGCACGAGTATATTGTGTCGCAAGGTGTGGGAAACACAATTTTGCAAGGGGTGGAGTATATTGTGTCGCAAGGTGTGGAAATACAATTTCGTAAACGGTGGAGGATTGTTGGAAAGAGTGTGTGTATATGTGTATGAGAATGTTATGGTATTTCGTAAATGGTATTAACATACATTCGTTTGGATTTGATGTCTAATTTGGTTTGCTGTATTCGTGCTCATCATCTCATTACATATAGATTTTGTAGAGAATTTCCTACTGGGCTAGTGTAGCTCAGCAAAATCCTTCTTTTTAGGTTCGAATGCTAGGCAGTAGATCGCATAACGTGACAAATTTGAAAAGGAAGACTTTTGGAAGCTAACATGACTTAGTTACGCGTTCATCTTTGTAATTAACTTTCTTTTGATAAAGATGGGTCTGTAACTAATTTACTTGTTGGTTTTGATATAACATTGTAATATACTTAAGACTTGTACGTGTATTTAAGGAAATTTGGGCCGTGGTGCCAAGGTTATAATTTCTTAAACTTGAGGACCTTGTCGTAAATAAGCAGGTGGAAAATCTCATTTTGGGTATTATTCATATTATGCGAGAATCTTTTTTAATATGGTTTATTCATTTGTGTTAAAATCGAGGGGGTGACATGTACCTTATCGTATGTTTTCGTGTTATCTGAATTCTCGTTTCTCGCATATACCTATCATCTCATTTGCACATAAAGCTTGTAGAGATTTTTCTACTGAACAAGTGTATGCTCAACCCTTCATTTTCAGGTACCAATCAAGGCATATAGCATGGAGTGCCGGGGTGCATTGTCGGATGTCTTTGAAAGCATATATTGATAGAGTTTCTTTATATCATCTTGTTAGATTATGTTTTGAAGATGAAAAGTGTAACTTATGTATAAGTTTTTTTGTTTTGTTTACAACACTTTTGAAAAATTGAGTTGTAATCTATTAAGATATATTTTTGGAATGGACTTTGATGGAATGTTTTTTTGGCACGTTATGTATGGGTATTTATGTATGGAGAAGAATGATAATTTATTTATGAGAAATCTATTAATATTATGTTTAAAAATCGAGGGCGTGACAATGTATAAATTAGTGCTCCAATTTGAGACACACTTTGATTGTATGCAAAAATTGTGCGTATGAATTAATGCGAGTAATAGAGAAGACGTGTAAATTAGTGCTCAATCATTGTATTATCTGATGTTAAGTTTATTAGGTTACAATGGTATAGAAAGTATTACTGACAATCAAATACATATTGTGCTTGGCTAAGCATATTCGAGATTCAGTGAAACAAAAACCTAGTTTTCTATTGATTATAGATTTAAGTGATAGGTGATTATGCAATATCTCTCACGTATTAATTAGACCACTTGATATGTTCATTTAAGTACTTAATTCAATTTTCAGCTGCCTTAGAATTTGATTGTTAAGTTGATCATATTCTTCTTGATTATGAGAACGATGTTTACTAATACAAACACAAATATATATCATCAACATGAATCATTGTTGCTACCACTACTAGTATGTTACTCCCTCTGTCACTCTGTCTCATACTGGTTGCTCATTTTTAACAATTGGACATTTTCTGCTTCTCACTCTTAGATCTTTTTGACCTTTGTTATGCATGTTGTTAATGTAAGTTATTTCGAAATTAACTTTCCTTCATGTTTTATGAATGGTAGGAAAACAAGACTATTACGTTGTGTTTGTGGATAGGACCCCAGGTAATTATGAATCTTGGCCAGTTTGTAGCGAAAAAATGATTGGATTCCCTCATGTCGTGCATAAAAAATATGGCTCTTTTGACAATGCACACAAAGCTTGGGTGCAGCATAACGGGCACACAATAACAGCTGAGCAAGTACAATTCCCTCCATTGTTGGAATTTGCTGAAGGAAGTTCAAGTGAACAAAAAATGAAGTTGGATACAAACTGTTCACATGTCACGATTCAGTTTATTGTAATATATTTTTTTGAAATATTTGAATTGTGAATGGTAATTAGGATGAGAAACGTCCAGCATGGGCTTGTTTGTGTATTTGAATCGTGAATGGTAATTAGGATGAGAAACGCCCAGCGTGGGCTAATTTGTGTATTTGAATTGTGAATAGTAATTTAAGATGAGAAATGGTTGGCATGGGCTATTAATGATAATTTAAGATGAGAAACGTCCGGTGTGGGCTTATTTGTGTATTTCAATTGTGAATGGTAATTTAGGATGAGAAACGCCGGACATGGGCTTATTTGTGTGTTAAAATTGTGAATGGTAATTAGGATGAGAAATATCCGACGTAGGCTTATTTGTGTATTTCAATTGTGAATGGTTATTTAGGATGAGACACGCCCGGCGTGGGCTCATATGCACGGTTGTTGTTTCTTATGTTTGTCGTTGCTATTGTCAAAGCTGCTGAGATAAGACGTAAATTGGAGTAAAAACAGCTCTGTAAATTGCCAACTTTGCATCTTTTGAGTTTAACTTAAAAAAATCTGTTTTATCAGAGGAGACTTGTTGAGCTTTTGAGTTCAAATTGAAAACAGGCATTTGGACACGGCATGGGATACGAACACAACCCCAAGCACATGCATAGATATAGACACGGACAATGCATAGACTTTTCTATATCCAAAAAGTTTCCTTACATAATTTCATGGCCAAATAACTTTCAAACAACCATACTTAAAAAATGAAAATGACAAGGTCTAAGAATCACTAGTTGCATTCCACTTGTTGCATGCCCACCCATAACTAAAAAACATATAGTGGAGTAGGGAATACACAACCTACATTTTACACCATTGACAAAAAGCTAGGAGTCCACTATATGTTTATATTTAGCATTTGTCTCCCATTGTATCATAGAACCACCGATTGCAATAAATTGAACCACCGGCAGTTGCAATAATCCCTTCCACCTGTTGCTAAAATTTGAAACTATTTCAAATGTATTTCTCCTCCTTAATCTTCACACAAACTATAGATATTTAGAGACATTTGCATTCCCTCAACAACGCTATCCAAGAAGCAACTCTGTATCATACTCGTAAAATAATCATGTGGATATATGGAGAGTTGTATTTGCAATGGAAATACAAAGCGTCAACAAATTTCTATAATGAAGACAAATTGAAATTCACTCCCATTGGTCAATCATTTCTTTCCACTTCTCCTCAAAAAACTTTTCATTATCACAATGATACAACAAGAAGTTAAAAGCGCCCCTAAATCTTTTTATTTTTATAGAGACTAGAAATGTTCGCTACAACATTTTTGAGATGTGCCACCCACATAAACAATGTTGTGTATTTGGAAACACTTGTGCAACTGCGTGATCTTGATCAGTAAAAATGGCTTTTTGTGTCTTGTAATCCACTAGAAATTACCCATACCTGCAGGCACGGTGCTACACGTTTTTGACACGACTAAGATGAATTATCGAGGTGTGCGTAATTTTTTTCTTTGGTCGAGGAGTGTGTATTCAAATTCTAAAAATGGTCCAACTTCAAAGGTCTAAAATATGAGGAGTGCAACTGTGCTCATGCCAAAAGTCACTAATTCAAGAGTACAGACATAAAACAAAGAAAAACTTTTCATACACCCTCACGCTAAAATTGCTTAATCTCAATAGAAGATATTACCCAAGGAATCAAAGCAAATGCAAAATTGTTTTAAAAAAAAATTAGGGAGCTGTTATTCAAGATTACATCAACAAAGCCGCTATATTTTTTCCCGTAAATGTGTCAACAAATTTGTACATACTAGAAAATACAGTAAGAACACAAACAGTGATCAAAGCAAACACCACTTGTACAATAAAGTTTCCTCCTTCATCTTCAAAGCACCAACTTAATCACTTGCATAGGTAAAATAACTATTTTCCTTTGCAACAACTGAAGCCAAAATAAAAGGACAAACGAATGGTTAAATAATCATACCACCGGACATGCATTATCTTTTTCAACTACTATTTAGGCCACAAACATGGCCAACTAAATCAGTAGAAATTTAACTATCTAAGCACACCAATCAGTGCTCTGCATTTAACAATGTAAGAGCAAAATCTAAGCACACCATCCAGTCTTCAGCATAATAAAGGTATTACTTATAGATCTAAAACCATGCGATTCGACATACTAGACCAGTATTTCTGCACAAACGAAAAAAATAAATAGAAGACTATTAAGTATTAGTAAAGTCACTACTTCCAGTTCAAAAAAAAACATGAAAAATGCAGAAAATAGAATGTTGATTTTCTATTAAAAAAGACCACAGTGTTGGATTTCTTGTCAAACCTTCCTCAATGGACCACAGTGTTGGATTTCTTCAAACCTTTTGTATGTTGATCCAATATAACAAAAACCTATAAGATAAATTAAGTTATGCACAGATACAGGCCATCAGAAAAGAAAGCTAGAAAATACTCCGTACTTGTAATGACCCTAATTTTGGCTCTATTTTTTTTCCGAATACTTTAGTATTGTTACTCCTAAATTATTAATGCTTTGTTTATATTGCGAATTGAAAAGTGTTTTTGAAAAATAGTAGGGGTAATGAGTGGAGAGAGATAGAGAGAAAAAGGTGGAAAGTAGGGGGAATTAGGGGGAATTTTTTGAAAAATTCTTTTTGAATCGCGAAGTGAACAAGGCATAAATTTGTTAGAATAATTTATTTAGTTGGGTGTAATTGACTTACAATTAGAAATCATAACAAATCCCAACCAACTAAACTCCTAACTCCAACTAAACTAATTACATTCTCATCCATCCATCACCCTCCACCCTTTCAACCCATCATCTCCATATTTAGCCATCTATGGCCGTTCCCTTTTTCCTAACCAATGAGGAGCCAACACCACTTCCTGATACTTTCCTCTAACCTCTGAACGAACCCATAAACCTACACTACATTGTCCAAGGGATTTACACCACTCTATGTTACTCCCCTACCAAAAAAAAAACCAAACCCACCTCCCATTCCATTTAGAGCAGGACTACGGTCACCGCGGTGACCGTCCACTCCACGTCTATTGGGGCACACTTCGGACCTCAAAAAAATACAGAAAAATATTTATAAATTTTAAAATAATATTTCATGAAACCCTATAAAAAATCAGCTCTAACGGATATCGGTAGGTATGTTTTTCAAAATTTGTAGGAACGAAACTATTTAGTTTTGCAGTTTCATCCCTATAAATTCAAAAAACATATCTACCGATCAACTCCATTGCCGCCACCAAGTTCTGCCTTCGAAACCACCATACATCCTCACCACAACCGGATCACCTCCTGCCGCCATCACCACCAACCGAGGCCACTTCAACCGATCACACTTGTGAACACCCGAGCGCCACCGAGCTCCGACCCAACACCGAAATCTCCCCGAATTCCATTTCGCCGGACAAGTGGTAGTTCGGAACTCACTTCCCTACGTATATATATCGCGTTTATATGGTGATTTTAGAGTTTCGGTGTGATAATAATCTAACCCGACGTTGCCGGTCGAAATCCGGCCGAAACCCCTGTTTTGCCGATTTTCCATAGCCACTGGATTTGAAGTTTTCTTTGAATAATTGCAGTTTAGTCCCTCAAGTTAGATTAGCTTATAAATCCAACCCTTGAGTATTAAAAGCTAGGGAAAATTTCTTTTATATCCCTTCGACTTTGACCAAAAATTCATTTTGGTCCTTCACATTTCAATTTCGGCATAAAAATACTTCGACTTTCCAATTTTTTTCAATGTCATTCTTTAAGGATATACACATATATACACGAAAAATAAAGTGTTTGGATTAAGCATCTTACACACATTGGATGATGTTGATTCCTGTGTTGGCCCCCTTGTTTTTTTTTTTTTAAATTTTTGGACGGCTCAAATTGGCCATCTGGTGGCTAGAGACGGCCCGGCGCGGCCATTGGTTCCTATAGCAGGACTCTAAGAAAATAGATTCCTTCTAAATGATGACATTGGAAAAAATTGGAAAGTCGAAGTATTTTTATGTCGAAATTGAAAGTTGAAGGACCAAAATGAATTTTTGATCAAAGTCGAAGGGATATAAAAGAAATTTTCCTAAAAGGTAATATTACAAGTCCCGAGGTTAATTAGTTTCCGGTTCGATCTTAGGTTTAGAAGCAAATACGAATAATTTTAATACCGTCGATACCCGAGGTGATTAAGAATAAACGTAGACTTTAGTTTTGAAAAAGAAAAGAGAAAATAAAAGGAATCACTTAATTTGTTTTAATCACATGATTAGTTTTATCGCACGATTAAATATTGTTAGCATGTTGGTATGTTTAGTTGGATTATTGAATCGCATGATATTTTATCGTACTTGTAGATTGGACATTGGTTGTGAAGTATGGACTTATCACCTTAGACATGGGAATAGGATTAATGGAAAATGGAATAAAATGAGAGGCCGTGATTTTGATTCCGGGCATGGAACCCGTGGTAAGGTATTGTTGGTGAATTGGTTGATTTGGTTTGGAGTTACGAAACCCTGGGTACGACATGGTGGTGATCGACTCTTGGAATGTGGGATGGGACATAAGGGTGGTATCGTGCTTGTATCACAACTCAGGACAGAGTGTGCTTGTGCACACATGGTGAAGTTTTATCCAAACTTGTGGTCGCGGATGGAATACCCGGGCGTATAACTTAGGTATTTTTCATCCGGATCTGGAAAAAGGGAGTTGGATCATACCAATGCCTTGTTCCAGAGGTTATGGGTAGGAACAGATATGTGGATAAGATCTGAGATTTCACATAGGTTGAAGACTAGAAATAAAATAATTGATTGTTCTCTTTTTATGTTATTTTTTTATGCATTTCAGTTATATATCATGTTGCTTGTAAGTTAAGGGTTTTTGGGTGGGTTTTGGCTACTGAGCGTCTTCGCTCACGATACTACGTTGCCCTGGTCTTCAAATGCCAGGTATCGAAGACGGAATAAAAGAAAGAGCAAAATAGGGCCGTATGGATAAGTTGAAGTGATGATGACCAATGAAGAGATTGTCAACTCTGATTTCATACCCTTAGTTGATTCCGTACCCTTAGTTGCTTTGAAATTTTGATTAAGTACGTTGAAATTGTACAATAAGGTATTTTGGCATACTACATTTGAATTTGAAATATTGTAATCCAACTCAAATTGGTGAGGCTTTTGGAATTTTAATGCCTCGAAAAAGAAAACTATTTTTGGAAATCTCTTTTTAATGTTTAATTAATGTCTCCAAAAATTAGGGCATTACAATACTCGCAATTCGCCAGAATGCTCACAATCTCCTGGCAAGCTTTGGCCCAATTATACAATGCTTTGTTTTAAATTTCTTTCTCGTTCTCGACGTGCACGTTGTGCCAATGTCACTTTTGATAACATATCAGTTTGGGCCTAAAGTAGGAGAATGAAAAAGCACACACATTAAAATTGAAATTTTTTTAAATTACGAACACGTTTAGACTGAAAGAAGACAAATGTGTAGTTTAGAGATGCTTCAAAGTTTGCTATTCGACTCCGAATATTTTTTAAAACTACCAAAAGAAAGCAAAAGATACCTGTGAATTTTGATTCTCATTCCCGATATGGATAACATTGTGTTCCCGCTCATCACAAATTTCTATTTGGATAATTTTGTCTCAAAGAGGTTGAATCTACATGTAGAAAGTCAATTGAGAAATGTTAATAAAAGCATTAGAAGATGACATATCTATTCGATTCTAAAGAAGTTTAGTGAAATGAAATAGTCATAATCGTTCATTTTCATTTCCCATGGCATAGGCTGCCTTTTCTTTCCCTTTGTTTGACATTTGTTTTGCCTGAATAGATTTTTGTCTCCGTTCGTTCGTCCCGTAAAAGTAAGGTACGGCGTATTGTCAAAGTTTACCAAAGATAATAGTGAATATATATGTAACTGATGGACTTCTTTTTTTTGTCAATAAACGGATGGACTTACCTCATTGTTACGGATGACATTGATGTTTTGTTCGTCACGTACCACAATCCTAACATTTCTTTGTAGAGGAGGTCGATCCTGCATACAGTTAATAGAGAGACTTCAAAGTGGTCGAACCTTAATTTTTTTTATATAAAAACTCTATACAAATTCAAAGAATCATACTGGTGCATTTAATTTCCTTTTCCATGTTCAAAGACCGAAATATGAATGACAACTATACCTTGTGTATTTTCTTTTCGGGGCCGTTATGTAATGGTTTTTGAGGCGGAAGTTGAATCAAAGAAGTGTGAGGAAAAAAATTTATACCCTCTCAATTGCTATATATCTTGTCACACCAAAAAATGGAGTCATATTTCACTGATCATTTAATCAAACATATTGGTTTCCCTGAATCAGTAGGTAATTTTACATCCACCCCTTGAAGTCCTCAGACTTTGGACGGATGCATTTGTTATGCGTAAAAAGAGCCACAAACAAAAAAAAAGTAAAGAAACATATCAATAAAAATTCTGACTGATTTTTTGCAGAATCGAAAATAAGCGAAGATCACTTGTGGTGGCACTCGTGTGGCGTCATTTGCCATGTCAAGGGTTTAAGCCCTGGTACCCCCATCTCTTAAAACCCCCCCAACAAAAAAACAAAAAAAAAAACGAAGATCACAAAGAAGCTAAATTAGATTTCGTCGCCAAAAGTATTTTTTCTTGAAATTTAAAAAAAAAAAACACTTTTCCAACATGGAATTTCTCAACAAAAAAAAAAATCATGCTTTTAAAGAACTCTATGCTCTAATGATTGGGTCCATGGGTTCATGACTTGCCGGCATACATACGGGGGGGGGGGGGGGGTGTTTGGGGAGGGGGATTATATTTCCTTCATAGATGGTAAAAATCTCACACCTCTAACCGGCATTTTGTCGAACACTTTGCTCATAGTTTCTGTAAAATTGAGTCCAGATCATTGGTAGGTTTCATGCAGTCTCTACAAAGTGCCTGGATTCTCAAATTCAAAAGAAGTATAATAAACTAATTTTCATTCTCTCTGGGAAAAGAAAAATGAAGAATGACGCCCAAACCGAAGGAAGAGAAATGGAGTCACACGGAGACAACTTCGTTGCACTTGTACCCATTTGCTATGACAAATGTGAACTCGTGTTCATGAGAAACAGAGTGATGGAGGCCATTGTTATCCTACTGTCGATGTTTTTAGAATGAGATGGAAGAGCAATAACAAGATGAAGAACCACATCAAATTACCTAATCACAAACAACTATTTGTGGCGTGTGAATTGCGTATGGCATCAAAGGTGTTGCCGTAGAAATGCTCCCTTATTTCCCTCAATGTTGCTAATCCAAGAGCCGCGTATGCAACCTTTATGTTCGAAGGCTGTGGTGATTCTCGAAGAGGCGTATGTCATTCAACAGACGCGGTCTTCCATTATAACACGACCTTCGGAATTACGGTAGGATTGTAGTGGAGTAATTGTTACTTTTAGCAGAGGTATTTTTGACATAAAAAAAAAAAGGAGGAAACACCTTTGTACATTTAAAAGAAAGTAGTAAGATTAGCAGGGGTATTTTTGACATAAAAAAAAAAGAAGGAAACATCTTCGTATATTTAAAAGAAAGTAGTAAGATATAGATTGGACGGTATGGAGACAGGCCCAAGGTTTCCATCCGGGAAGGAAGAGAGATACGATCGTGATTATCCTTTTAAGCCTTGCCATTCTCTTCTTTTTAATGGAGCGCGCGCGCGCACACACACACACACATATATATATATATATATATATATAAACAGAAAGAAAATCCTGATCAGAAAAAGTATATGAGGATCTCCTCCTCGGTTCCCAACTCAAAAATATCATCGTGGATTCGGTTTTGCTAGAGTTTGCAGAGTTTGACACAAACTCTCTCTCTCTCTCACACACACACACACCAATTTTTCACCTGTTTTTTTTTTAACGTTGTGGGATCTATGAAATGGGGAGTATGGTGGTGGTGGTACGGTTGGGGAGGGAAGAAGGAGGAAGGGGAATGGACAATTTTACCCCTCAAAAAATGTTTTTCCATCCAAATATCAAATGGCATCTAAGTCAGAGTTGACATTGAAACCAATTCTAAAGTGGAAGTATTTATTTGTCCAAATTGAAATGTGAAGGACCAAGTTGAATTTTCGGTCAAAGTCGAAGGGATATAAAAGAAATTTTTCCTTTTTATTTTGTATGTTTTGTTCATCTTTTTTAAATTTTTGTTAAATTTACATGATATTTTTGAAATTAATCCATCTAGATGAGAGGAGTCTAAGAAGTACAAAATTATGACAAAAAAATCAATAAAGACGAAAAAAAGTATCAAACAACTGTTTTTTAGAGCTTAAGTGTCGTTTTATTTGAAAATTTTCATCGGTAAATATTTTTATACTTTACCGATTCGTCTCATTAAGATGAACGATTAACCCTAAAAATTACAACAAAAAGTTGCGAAATGTAAAAACTACCGAGATAAGTTTCAAACAAATACTTCATCCTTTCTATATTGAGTGTCCATGTTAGTACTAGTTCGAACATTTTAAGAAATTTTTTATATCTTTCAATTTATAATGCTAAAAATACCCTATATATGGATTGATAAAAATGAAAAATACCCAATCAATAAAAATATGGACCGATGAAAAAATTCAAATAAAACGACACTTAAGTTCTAAAAGACAGTTATTTGATACTTTTTTCGTCTTTAGTGATTTTTTTTTGTTTCTGGTTATAATTTTGTATTTTTTAGACGCCTCTCATCTAGAAGGATAATTAATCTCAAAAATATCACGTGAATCTAACAAAAATTCAGAAAAGACGAACTAAAACGAAAAAATTAATTAAAAGAGAACCAAGCCTTTGTAGTTTGTACTTTGTACGGGAAGAGGAACAACTTGTGCGGAAATTACAGTTGAAGTCCTCAAATTTTGTTTTAGATTTTGTTTGCCACGTGTCAATTTTGTTGTGAAGGGGGATACCATGTGAGTTATATACCTGTTATACCAAAAAGTTTCTCTTGAAATCCAGTAGAGGGTGAGGTCGGAGGAATATTAAATTTTTGCTTGACGTAAGATTTGACCAAATTTTCTCTCGATCTCTCTTTTTGAAGTTGGAAATTGCTAGGATCTTCTGAGTCAAAACCCTTATGCCTATGTGTCGAGAGGTTTTTCGGCCGTTAGATTTAAAACATAAATAAAAACCACACAATCTCTTGGCTGGAAAATCCCTCAGCATAAAAGCATAGGGATTTTCAGGACGGAAGAGATTGGGCCCCTTGGAAATTTATAAAGTATACATCAAAGTGAACAATCTACTTATTTCTTGTACCGGCTGAGTTGTTGGGCTTCGTTGTCTTATGGACTCTCATAATTGATGTAGTGTTCCGGATTTATACTTTGTAATTCATATATGATATAAATGGTCACTTCTATCAATTGATGAAAAAAAATCACATGGACCCTCTCTCTCAAATGGACGGTACGAACATGGCTTAGGCCTTTCAATCCGAATCTGATAGGATCTAACTCTAACTCTGATTTGAATCTGAAATAGCTTGAATTCGATCAGAATCCGAATTCCATAAATCCGATTACACTAGCCTAAATACGAAAATATGGGTCAGTCTAAATTTTCCAATCACAATCTCCGTTTACCCATTGGAGTCATCCTCACGCTATAGTTTTTTTTTTCGACCAACCAAAAAATGCAAATAATATATAAGAAAACCTCACACTACAGTTACAAGCCAACTGCCTTTCGGTTTTGAAGATTTTGATTCCACCCATACAATAATTGGAAATTAGTGCTAATTACTCATAGCCCTTAAAGAAAAAGCTATGCCTTTTTCACAAGATCGAGATTGGGAGGTCGGCCTCCAATTCGAGAGAGAACTATCTTTTTTATGTATTCGGCTCTTTTGTATGATTGACAATGAAAATTTTGCCATTTTAACCAAAAAAAAATTATCTATTTACCCATTGGAGTCATCCTCACTCTACAGTTATAAGCCAACTGCGTTTCGGTTTTTAAGTCTTATTTTTTTATTGATTTTACCCGTATTAGAGAGATGCCGTAAATAAGAATGTCCATAATTAATTACCAAATAAAGAATGTCCATGATTGGGAATTTTACTCATAGCCCTTAAAGAAAATTGATGATTTAAAGTGCTGTGATGATAAACTAGATTAGTTAATTTTTCATTTTCTTAATTAGATTATAGTTGTGATTATTGGGTTGGGCTTGTGCGTAAAATTAGTAGTGTAGCACTTTTTTTTTTTTTTTTCAGAACTACGTGAGAACAATTGAGTAAATAATTAAAATTAAAGAAAAGTTCATGTGCGCATATTCAAATACAAACATGTTCTAAGTCGTTCGTTGCAGATAAACTTTCAAATTAATTAATCACGCATATTAGATGGATCAAAATACATCTCTATGTGGATTTGTGATTGTTCATCTGTGCATGGTTATTCTTAAACTAGTTAAAGGTGGGTATAATCCTGGGGATGGTTGGACTATATTTCGAGGGGGTCAAAGCGAACTCTCCGGGTTCAAGAATATGCACTAAATTTTTAATATTTGATTACATATAATTTAGTGTTTCTCTAAATTGTATACACTAAATATTCGTATGAATGAAGTCAAAGTAAATGAAAATTCACTTAAATTTTCCAATAAACAAATAACGTAGCTCCAAAAAAAAAAACAAGCTTAATAAATTTTCAACCAAAATAAATATCCTTACTTTATAGTATTAAGTTTTATTTAAAAAAATCTTTAAACATTTTTTCATGGCTGAACTAAATCTCTAGAGCTGTAATCGGATTTAAAGAAGGATCAGTGGGGACACGAGCCCACGATAGTACTTTCCAATAATTTACAACCGAAATGTTTTGGTGCTATGCCTTGGTCAGTCAGTTTTGGTTCTTAAGGCCCCGATTCGATGGTGGATGAAAGAGGGGATGAGGAATTGATGCGACACTTTTGACAATAAAATTAACACCCGGACGAAATTATCCCAAGTCACTTTTGGAACAAAATAATACCAATAGGCTCGGCCCTGTGCTTGAGATGGGCAATAATCGAACTGACCAAACTATTTACACCCCTACTACCAAAATCCTTCCATTAGCCCCATCAAATTGAAAACATGAGTATTCATGTCAAAACCATTCTAATATTTTCACAAAAAGGACTTTTTGGTCTATATGAGTCATCCATGCATGATTTATCAGGATAATCAAATCTGTGACTTATGAATGTGGTGTTTTGTGGTCGGTGCTCTATGCTATTGGTTTGAATTTACCTCGAATTGTGCGCCTTATTCATTGGGCCTAAAAATTACTCCTACTCCCAGCCTACATTAACCCTCATTTGGGCCGAAAAATCAGTAAATCCCGGCCTACAACAGAATGAGAAGGCCCGTGTGCCCGTTGACACACCGAAAGCCCCCGTGTGCCCGTGGAGACTTTGGCTTTGTTCGGTTGCCATTTCCGTTTAGTTTTAGTTTTGAAAACCAATCATTACCCTACTTCTTTTCCCAATCATTACCCTATTTTTTCAATTATTACTTTCTCATCTCTCTCTATCTCTCTCCAATCATTATCCATATTTTCAATTATTACTCTATTTCTCTCTCCACCCACTACCAAAACTAAACTAAACTAAACTCCCAACCAAACACAACCAAATTTGTGATCAGAGAAAAGTATTTTCGCTACGATTCGGCCCGTTGGCATTTTCTCAATACATACATAACTTCTTGGCCGGTCCTATGGGAGTGGATTTCTTCCCTTTAAGTCCTATCGCACAAATAAAAAAGAATGCATAGCTGACTAGGTCCTGGCCATATATTTTTTTTCTCAAGAAAACCCTTTCATTTCTCTCTATCCTCTCTCTTCTCTTTTTTCCTCCCTTTTTTGTTTTTTATTTTTTAATTTAAATTTATATATTCAAAATTTACATATTTAGCTCCTTAAAAGCATTGTTAATTTTGTAATTGTTAATTAGCAGCGCTTTCAATCCCATAACCATGAATTCCTAATTTTTAACTATTAGCTGTGTTTTAGCCCTTAACTCTAATGTTTAAATGTTAATTAGCTGTGTTTTTATTTTATAACCCTAAATTTTAACCGTTAATTATCAGTGTATAAATAGATCTAAATCGGTTCTTCGCCTTAAAAATCGAAATAAACCATGACAAACTCATCGCGATGAACATGAGATCTGGCGGCGGGGGAGAGAGGAGAATGGGTGGCGGGGGAAGAGGCGAGGATGGTGGCGCCGCAGTTGTTGGTGTGGGATTTGCTCTGGTGCTCCGCTGTTTTTGTTTTGAATTGAAGGTCTGATTCCACGTCCACGATAGCCACAGAGCATTGACCGGCGATGCTATCTTTGGAACAAAATCAATGGTGGCCGCTATTTGCAGCGTACTTTTTGCTACTCGCAGCCGAT
>BPLS01000134.1:1030013-1055142 GCA_019656275.1 Rhododendron kiyosumense
GTCTTGTCAACAAATAGAGTGCTGCCAAGGAGATAGAGCAAGTAAGCTCGTGCGCAACAATCAACCATTTCCTCCGAGGCCCCATCTGCCACCTCACTAAAAGTGTTCTTCAACCATTCAAACTCAACTCGATTGTTTGTTGTAACTTTATTCTCTGCAACGTCCGCCGTCACACCAAGACACCTTTGTACCATTGCCAAACACTCCTCCCTCGTCTTCTCCACTACATGCACCGCTAACCCCTCCACTTGAAGACCAAGAAGCTGAGGCACGTCATCCAGTGTAATAGTCATCTCCCCAAATCGAAAGTGAAAACTATTTGTCTCCGGATGCCACCTCTCCACAAAGGCAGACAGTAATACTTTATTGCAGTATTAAGAAATAATCTGACAAAGTGGAAACAACCCTGAACTTCGGACCCTCATAATTAACCTCTCATCTGCCTCAGCTATTGGCCACTTCAGCAAATTACGTCCGTGCGAGTGCAATTTCAACAACGGTCGCTCTCTACTGTTCCAAATATCAACAGCAACATGGTTCATAAAATCCACTAACAAACTCCGGTCTTGTGGACCAACTGCCTCATCATCTACCTCCCCTTGCCTCGCCTGACGCCCTCTCCCTCTCCCTCGTCCTCTCCCCCGTCCTCGTCCTCTCCCCCGTCCTCTAACTTGTGTCATTTCCTGTATATATTGCAAAAACTAGTTTAATTTAATAAATGAATTCTAAATGAAACATAAACGATAAATTGTAGACTAGTAGTAGTAGTAGTTGAGTGAAATATATTTATCCACTTCAAAGCTAGAAACACATAATCGTATTTTAACTTTCATGTACCTCGTCCTCTTGTTGATCAAACTCACGCTCATTCTCCCGTACATCAACATGTGGCTCATCCTCATAAGTTTGAGCATGTAGCTCGTTACTCGGCTCATCCTCATGAATTTCAGCATATGGTTCATCCTCCTCTACATTAGCCCGTGGCTCATCCTCTCTTACATTATGATGTGGCTCATCCTCCTGTAGATCAACATGTGGCTCATCCTCCTCAACCTCCACATCCTTCTCTACTTGAGCATGTTGCTCAACCTCCACATCCACTTCTACCTCATGATGTACGTCAACCTCTTGCTTTTGCTTTCGTCCTCGTGTTTTGCCTCGTTTACTTTCTAAAGCTAAAACTTGCTCAACCTTCCTCTTCCTTGCAAAACTGGTCGGAGGAACTCGTTTCATTTCCTGTACATTGCAAACAATACCTTAGAACCATAATTGTCAAAATCGTACAATTCACACAAAAACGATACGAATCTATACAAGAATCAAGGTTGATTGCATTTGACTATTATGAAACCACATGCAAAAGTTTATTATGTTATATAAGCTTTCATTTTTATAACAAATCCTTAACATCTACATGCACATATCCATTATATTATAGTATTTGTTTTCCTACTAGGTACTAGAGTATACCTGACGATGTTGCTCAACCACCACATCCTCCTCAGCCCCAACCTCTTGCCTTTGTCTTCGTCCTCGTGTTTCACCTCGTTTACTTTCTGAAGCTAAAGCTTGCTCAGCTTTTCTCTTCCTTTCAGAAACGGTAGGAGGAACTCGTTTCATTTCTGTACATTGCAAACAATACATTTGAACCATAGTTGTCAAAATTGTACGATTCACATAACGATATGAATCTATACATGAATCAAAGTTAATCACAATGTTATATTTGACTAATATGAAAGCACATGAATGAGCTAACAATTGAACTTTTATAATTGGGAAAAAGGTAAACTCGCAATGCAATTCGATTCAATAGTTGACAACTATGGTTAAAACACATGAATTAAATATAAGAGGATCGGATACTAATTTCTGAATAAAGATAAGTAAATTGGATTCTAATAACCAAAATAGAGGTGATTAATCAGACATTAATGTCCGAATGGGATACAATTATTTAGATATTAAAATCCGAATGAGGCAATAAATTTTGGATATTAAATTCTGAATGAGCTAACAATTCATGTAGGGTGATTAATAAATGAACAGAAGAATCCTTAGGCATGTAAACAATTCGACACACTGAGGTCTACATTTTACAAATAATAAAGACAAAAAAGAATTAACATAGGATTTCTTGTTATGCTATGCATGTTGCAAATGGATCTCTCACTCTTTATCCTATGTCCACAGAAAACTATATCACATCAAACGTGCTGACAAAGTTGTTGTTTGCCTATCATGTTTGTGTTTACGGGTCCTGTGCTGTTTTGTTTGGTGGTTGACATGTCAAATATTTCAAGATACTCTACTATTGGGTAGCCTATGCCATGTTGGTGGAAACTACTTAAGACAAATATCAGAAACTTTCCGCCTGAAGACAAATACAGGAAACACGGTAGAATCCACCTTCTCTTTCCCACACTAATTCTACACATTGTTGACTTTCTTCATTCCTAAAGGAAAAGTTTCAGTTCTATTTGGAACTATAACTTCTTTTGATGAAGTTGGTATTCTGGAGTCTCTTTACATGCAGGTGGTGAAACATTACAACTTAAAAACAACATGCATGTGAAAATTTCAATTCGGACACTTGATAGAAAAGGACATCATCAGAACGGTCTAGCATTAGTTGGAAAAATGTTCAATTACGAGCTTACTACTGGACTATACAACACTTTGTTTGAAGATGAATTTCTATCATGTTGTATATGCAACATTCAAAGTTGGTGGCTCCTTTTTCCGAAATGAAGTTACGGGAGGTTTCTGAAAGTCTGTTGTATTGTACTAATGAAGATGTGGTAACTTGGTTTTAGTATACCAAGTTACCAATTGACTACATTAACAACCTTTGCTCACTCGTTTCAAAAAAACATAGCCAATTGGACTTTGGTGTCAAAACCAAAAGTAATTAATTATTTCAGAAACGGGTTTTCTTTGCATTTGTATTAATGGTACTATTTCTAGGAGTGTAATAAAAACAGACTTTTCACTAGGTTATTGTGTTACAAATTGGAAGTGTTTCTACGTGTCATGATATTGGGTTATAGTTGTGAAGCCATATTGCATCTCTATAAGCATAATAAAGAGCTAACGGGTGTGTTAAGCATTGTTCATGCATATTGCATCTTACAAATTTATTAACATGTGTACAGACTACAGAGCTCATCGATATGGTTTGCTTTTAGGATAAGATGCCTTAAAAAATTGGTTGAAAGAAAATCTACAGCTCTGGCTACAACCAAGGGGTGCTAATCTAAATAGAGGGGACTAATTGGACTTTAATGTCCGAATGGGGTATAAAGATTTGGATATTAAAATCCGAATGAGACAATAAATTTTGGATATTAATTTCTGAATGACCTAACAATTTGACTTTTTTAATATTCAACTAGGGGACTATTCGGAAATTAAAATCCGATTGAATTTTAAATACAATCAATTTCAGATATTAAAATCCGAATAGGGGGCAAACAATCAGATTTTGATATCCGAAACTGTGGAAAATAATCGGACTCTAATGTTCGATCAAATCTGAAATATACAAAATAGTAGCGTACTCACCGTGGGTTTCTCAAAAAAAATTCAAACAAAAATCGAAAAAAAACAAAGGTGCCCGCGTAATAACAAAATTCAAAATTTTACCGATGTTTAACTCCGAAATAGTTGGTGATGCCGGTGTATTGTACTTTTTTCTCACGCCTCCTTCGCCTCAAAGTTGACTGTTATTGTGGTGTGGTGAGAGTGGTGTTGGTGGTGGTTGTGGAGGAGAAGAAAAACGGGAAGAAGAAACGAAGGAGAAGAAGAATCGGGGAGGGAGGGAGGGAGGGGGGGGGTTGCGGGCGGGAGGGAGAGCGAGGGAGAGAGCCGGGAGGTGGGGCTGTGGGGTGGGAGTTGGTGGTGGCGGCAATGGTGCTGTCGACTGGAGAAAAGAGAACGGTCGGGGAGCTGTGGAGAGAAGAGAGGAGAAATAAAACCTAGTTTTGAAAAGAACGGATTCTGGATTCTTGGACAGGGCTGTATGTTTTTTGTACAGAAGGGTAAAAGGGGGAGTTCAGGGATAAATTGTTGGCTGTAAATAGCATTTTCTTATAAGGTGCTGGTTTGTATATAGCAATTGATTGCGAGTAGCAAAAACCGGGCTGCGAATAGCGGCCACCAAATCAATTTCTTGTTTCGCATATTTGATGGGAACCTGTGGATCGATTTGTATGTCATTCGTCCACGGAGCCGATTTTTGCGATTACATTTACTTCAGCATTACCACAGCTTTATTCTGGTTTTGTTTTCGGTAGCGGTGGCAGGAGGGAAGAGTGGTGGCGACGGGGGAGGGGGAGCTTTGGGAAGAGGGGAGAAAAATATTTAGGTGTAGGTATTTATAGAGATGAAGATCGGGTAAATTTGTAAAATTATGCCTACAGGATCTGTAAGGAAACACACATATCGTGTATAGGATTTGACCGGCTATGAAAGTGAAAAGTATGACCAGCCTATCGTGTATAGGACTTGACCGGCTATGAAAGTGAAAAGTAGGACCAGCCTGGCATTTTCTCAATACATATGTAACTCAGCAAAACCTCATTTGCGCAAAAAAAAAAAAAAACACGAAAATAATCCTAGCCTACCATGCCTCGTTTGGGCCAAATATTTCTTCAAAAGTTGATATCTCACAAATCCCATACATGCCGCTGTGGCGGCTCTAGGAATTTGTGGTAGGGTGTTCAGAAATTACCTTCACTCTACTAGTTGAATTATTCACTAGTAATATATGTGCAAAATCTCATACATTAGTATAAATAAAGCAGTAAAAATACATAACCTCCATTCTAAAAAATTAACTACGAGGCGAAATAAGAACTCAAAAATATATACTACTCCCTCTTTCCCTAAATAAATGTCAGGTGCGCATATTTAAGCCTTTAAAAAGATGCATTTTTTCATAAAATGATTCAATTTTTTTTTTCACAAAACAATAGATATTAATGAGTAGGCCTTTAAAATACATCTTTTTAAAGGCCTAGGTTTACCTTTATTTAGGGACGGAGGAGTGTATTTTTTGAAAGTTATCGTATTGCGTATGTACTAGAATGTTTTGAGAATATTGGAGGGGGTAAAATTTTACAATTGTCCTAGACGAGTTTTAATATTTTGTATCAACGTTTAATCAGCGTATTAATCTACTAAAACCTTTTTGAAAGAAATTGGAAAGAGTATGTTGCGGATGACCTCCTTGAAAATATCTTGTTCTTTAGGAAGACATGATAAGATTTTTTGTCGTAATCTTAAATTCAAAGGAATATTATTCAAGTTAGCGGGGTTTTGCAACATAGTTAATTTGTTTTAAAACTTTTGTCCGTAATTCTATAAGCTAACACTTATCCAAAAAAAAAAAAAATTCTATAAGCTAACTAAACAAAATAAATAAATAAAGTAGTTATTGTTAATTGTCATGAATGCGAATTAATACATTTAGATCATCGACAATAAAAATAGAGAGAGATGATGTTAGGGTGGCTCGGCTCCCTCCAGCAATAAGTCTCTAGGTTTTGGGGTGGCGTTCTCGGGCAACAGCTCCATGGCCGAAGGTTCCTTTACCGGTTGTCTTTGGTTCGGTTTCTCTCGGTTGGTCTCCCTACTGGATTGGTTTTTCTAGATCTGGTAGGCATGGTAGGTGGACGAATAATTGTTTAGCCTATTTAGTCTGTTTGTTCTAGTTCGGTGTTGATTTCATCTGTGCTTATCGCTATGGTTTGAGCTGGGTGTCTCTTCGAGCTCTATTACTAAAATCGGAGACGGGCTCGATGCCCTGCATTTATGTATGGTCTACCTTGGCAGCATGTGCTCAGAAGCCTCCTAGTGGATGTGCTCTGATGTTTAGGTTTTAGTAATTTTGGTACTTTCCTATATTTTCTGATGAAATCGTTGTAGCACTCGGGCTTTTACCTTCGGGTATTGTGAAATGAATTCATTGCCTATTTTCAAAATACTTATCCAAAATATTCTTCTTTCTCTCTTTCTTTTTTCATTTTTTAAAGTTATGATTGTGAGCTTTAATATTTGAGGTAATATGTTAGGTGTTCAAATATGAATTGTCTGGATTGATGGGCTGCAATTGAGCGTTTAATTGGTTTTGGGTTGGGTGTTTGATTCTTTTTAGGTTAGTTGTTCAATACTATTACAATTGAGTGTTTATTGATATTTGGGTTGAATATTCAAAGTAAGGTTAGTCCAAATTTTTTATATGCATATTTTTTTGGATGGTCAGTTGACTATGGAAGCTCGCAAGTGGAGCCGCCTTTGTTAACATGCCAACATAATCTCCAGCATCACAGACTGAGACACAATTTCCATTTTTCCCAACATTGCACATTATTGACATAATTTCCAGCATCACTTGAGTTATTTTCTCAATCATGAAGTTTTGTTGCCACATGAGTAAATCAATTAGACTTGACTCCTCACTCGCTCGATCCAGCAGAAGCATATATATAGTTCCAGAAAATGGGAAGAAAAACGGGTACCTAATTAATTGAGGAAACTACTTGCCTCCAATTTTTTCAACTCATCCCTTCCTGAAGCAGAATTTTAGTTGCAAAACGCAGCAAATCTTGAGTACAAATGAGGGCATCGGCTACTTTGGGAGTAAAGAGTAGTTCGGTACAGATCAAGAGCCCGTTCTCCTGTGCAAAAAGCAGATTCCCAAGCAAGTGTAAACAGATGAATAGCTAAAACATCTGGCCCGCGCTTCTTGAGAGAGAATAGGACACTTGGCAGAATTAGCCTTCCGGCCGCCTAACATATCAAACTCAAAGTTGTCCACTTCACAAAATGGCCGGCTAGTGGTGTATGGCGTCACAACAGTACCACCTCCAAGGAATTCAAAGCTTTTGCTGACCACGATTATAGATAAATGTGGTTCTTCATTTTTTCCTAAACAACTTCTTTTTTTTTTTTCTCAAAATGAAGTAAGTAGAGCCTTTTGCTGAGTCCCTAACGATTAGGGATGCTTCGAGTTTGCCCTCAAGCTTTATTCTGGATATGGCTTCTTCCTAGCTGCTTCTGTTGGTGTATAGATGTTCTTTGCAGTGTTTTCGCAGCAATATCCACAGGAGGGTCTCTCTCAAAGCCGGCCCTGAGTAAGGCTGTAAACAAACTAAGTAGCTCGCGAGGTCGAATCGGCTTGTTTAGTAAACGAGCCGAATTTGGCTTGTTAAGGGTGGCTCGGCTTGATTAAAGAGGCCCGTTTAGTAAATGACTCAACTCGGCTCGATAAGGGCTCAGCTTGTTAAGGCTCGACAAAGCTCGGCTCATCCAATACCCCTTCATTTTTTCTTCATTGATATCAAAATGCTGATGGTCTTTGGTTTGAAAGTTTTGTTTCTGTAAGTTCACTTGGAAATCCTGGGCTATACTTGAAAAGTAATAAGTTAGAATAAAAACTTGAAGTTTTCTTCCTTCACTTATATCTCTCTTGGCTTGTATGTTTTATTTGGCTTATTAAGCAATGCTTTATTCAGATTGTATTAATGGTGCTTTTTCTTTTAACAAAAACTTGCCAGATGCTTGGAAAAGGGTTGGTTTCAACTTTCAAGACCGTGTTTGAGGCAGTTGGTGAAGATTCTAGGTTCCAAGCACGAGAGCAGTGCCCATGTTCGTTAGCAGAAAGAACCCTTCAAGTGAAGAAGATTTTTTTTTTTTTTTGGTAAGTTGAAACTATTATAAAGCAAATCAACCAAAACCAATTAGAGGTCAAAACCTCAGTACAATCAGTGCAAACCTAACAAGCTAGGAGAAGTAAAAAACATGAAAAAGCAATTACATAGGACCGAATATCCTAGAACTAAGGCTCCAGGATGGAACAAGAAACTGGTTTGCATTGCTATGCTGAACATTCTTCCATGGGCATAAGCGGCCTCGGACTTCCTCGATAATTTGCGACCCCAAAGTTTGAGTAGGCACACTAACCCCTTGAAATTGCCGTCGATTACGCTCCCTCCAAATCCAATAAATTGAGGCAGCAATGGAGAGTTTATAGACACGATGTGGGCAGGAATTAGAAGATCTGTGAGTGCACATCCAGTTCAGTTCACCAACCAAACCAAAACAAGGGCGTTGAATGTTGTTTTTGCGAAGCAACATCTGCCAAACCATTTGCGAATATGAGCACTCAAAAAATAGATGTTCATGAGACTCCTCCACGTCTTGACATAACAGGCACATCCCATCAACCGGTAATCCCCAACTGTTAAGTCTATCCTCAGTAGACAACCTTCCTAGAATAGCAAGCTACTCGATAAAAGACCAACGAGGAACATGACTTGGAAACCAAACACACTTAGACCAAGGAACCATTGGAAATTTAGCACGTAGAGCATTCCAAGCTGATTTAGTCGTATACACCCCAGATTTATGAAGTAACCATCTCACAGAATCAGGAACAAGAGGGTTGGGCATTAGAGAAAGTTCAGTACTAGCAACAATCTGTCTAGTTATAGCACATCTTGGGTTAGGCCAAACCCAGACTCCATTTTGAATGATAGAAGCTACCTTGGCTTTCTGAGCTCTACCTATATTATAACCCACATACTCCTCAAAATTCTGGTAAAGAGGCCCCAATATATGCCAATTGTCAGCCCATAGATAGGTAGACAAACCATCCCCTACAATATACTTAATCCAAGGCCAGACAGTGTCCCTCAGATTAAGAAGTTTCCTAATGGTTCAGGAAGCATCATTAGGAACCTTAACCCTCCAGAAACTATGACCTTTTAAGATACAAGTATGCACCCATTTAATCCAAAGCGTATCCGTTTTAAGACAGATTGACCATAAATGCCTAATCATGGATGCTTTGTTCCAATCTTTAAGCAATCTAAGACCCAGACCTCCTTCATATTTAGGAACACAAATGGAGTGCCATGCAACTTTAGCCCCTGAATGACGAAGCTCCGAACCAGTCCACAAAAACGATCGAAGCAAACATTCAATATCATGCAATACTCTCTGGGGGAGAATAAAAATAGAAGACCAGTAAATTTGAATGCTAAAAAGGACAAAATTAATAAGTAAGAGTTTTGTGTGCATGTAGATTGTGGACATGAAGTAAATATGATGTTGGGATGTTGCTAATTTTTTTATTAGATAATTCAATCCTATGGATTATAATGAATTTGAATGTTTTGGGAACAATTTGTACACTCTAAAGTCATACTACTATTTGTTAGCTGTGGCATGTGAGAAGATCGTACAAGTTTAGGCTCTGTTTGGAACCTAGGAAAAGGAAAGGAAAATAAAAGAGAAGGAAAATGAGAGGAAAATAGGAGGGAAAATTTACCATTCACTACACTCAAAATTCTTATTTTCTTTACCCTTTCTCTTCAAACCAAACAATGGAAGGGAATTTTTTTTAATTCTTTTCCTTTCCTTTCCATAGGTTTCAAACAGAGTCTAAATAAATCTATTGAGAAATTAACTAAATGAGGAATTTATTTTTTTATTAAAAAAAGTTTTCCGCGTTTATAAAAATGCCAGCAAAGGCTTCGCCGGACCAGAAAAATTGCCGATCAAGGACTTATTCCTGAGGTTTTATAAAATGCCGGCAATAGTTGCAAAAGCACCGGGAACTATTTCCGGCATTGTAACATACGCTGTGAACTATTCCCGACATCGGTATTGGGGACGTTTGTCAAAAATGCCAAGAACACTATTGCCACTGTTTATTTCATTATTACTGGCATTTTTTTTTTTTACACGCCGGCGTTTTGGGAAAGCCATGATTTCTGGTAGTGCCAAAAGTTTTTTGCTTACATTAACCAAAGTATTAGGTCCTACATGTATAATATACCGATAGGCCCAATTTTAGGTCCCACATGGATAATTTGAAATGTTTATTAAGTTTAAAATAATTTGGGAAAATGACAGCCCATGACATGTTTTGATAATTAATACCCGCTGAGAACAAGCTAAGAACATTTGTTAATGCTGAAAATGTCATTGGTGGGTATTAATTATCAAAACACGTCATTGTCCGTCATTTTCTCAAATAATTTTTTTAGTAGGCTTGCAAACAAAATCAACTCAATTGGACATATCTATGTGTGTGCATGTGATTGTTCTAATCTTTTAACTAAATCTAAAACGGTATTGTCGATACCGATACGTATCAGACCAATAATAAAGAAACAATATGCTGTTCCGTACAAGATTAATAACTTGGACCAAAATAAAGCATGCCTTAAAATTCTAACACAACTATGATGCTGGGTGTGTAGGCTTCATGTTTGATGTGAGAGAGTTTGTGAGTTTGTGTAATTGTATGTGCAAGTGTGTGGTTTGAGAATTATTGATTCTAAAATTGATATGAAGAGGAGGTGGGTGGCGGAAGTATTATTTGTGTGTGAATTTAAGGATATCCCATCTAATTAAGTCGGCAACACAACCAAACGACTAAAAAAGAACGCCATCCCCCACATTCTCAGTCTTCACCGAAGAAACTTCACAAGAACGTAAACCTTCTCTCGCTCCCTCGACCCTCAAAACCCTCTTTCCCCGCTGCGGAGACTGCTCTCTCTCTCTCTCTCTCAGTCATGTTCTATGTACGCGGTCTTCTAGGGTTTACCAACTTTTCGGTGTACTACTGATCTCAGTAAATTTCTCTGCTCCAAACCCTAATTTATCTGTTCCAATATTTTCTTACTAATCGTGCTTATTGTAAGAATGATTTATGCTAAAGTCTATTGGGGCATGTATTGGAAAGAAATTCGGATTTAGTTTCAGATCGATTTTTAGGGTTTCACATTCATCAGCCTTTGGTTTACGCCCTTTTGCTTGCCTCGTTGAACATTTCTAATTTGGTTTATTAAACTTGAATTTTTTTTAAACTTTAGGGTTTGCTTGTATCTTTAACATGGTTTTTAGTTTGGTTTCTTTGTTTGTCACGTGAAATCTGGTCGCTGGTGATTTTCTTAGTGACTTTATAATGTTAGCCATAGATTTCCATCCCCATTCAAATTCTTTGGGTGGAAGACTCAACTTTTGGTTAGACGTTACGATAGAAATTAATGATTTTAGCGATGTCTTGTTACCATATGATCTCTTCGACCTTCATCATACCAGTGTAGCACATCGAGGTGATCTATCTCTTGATCTGCTTCTAAATGGCTGTGGTTGGGTAATGTTTTTTCTCTTTTGGTTGCCACTTACTATATCATGGACATTTGTTTGGATCTAGGTTTAGATTTTGGCTTTTGATTTGTATCTTTGATTTTGGGGTTTTGAATTTTGCCCTAGGTATTTTTTTCAGAATTGTTAGTGGTTCGCTGTTGTTTGTGGGAAATCTGTGATCTCTTTCGATCTGTTGTGTTCAAGGTTTGGCTTCTCTTTTTTGTCCCTTGATTTACTACTTATTCCTTTGGTTGGTTGTTTGTACTAAAATTTTGTAATCCGCTTCTCAACACCACCGCTACTCAACCCCTCTTCCGATTCTAGGTTACAGTAACAAATAGAAGAGGTTTTATGACACAAAACAAACACAAGTGATTTGGGGTTTTCTTTGCAATCTCTACAGATAATTATAATGATTTTTACGTTGCTATATTGAAGGACTATCTCCATTCTCGATCCATGCTATCATTCTGCCCTGGTGCTGAGCTTTCTTCTTAGTGTGACCCGTTGATCGGTTGCTTCCTATCCTCTCTTTCCGATCTCTCCCTGCTTTGAGGTACCTTCTGAATCCCTTTCTTGAACTGGCTCTGGGATGCTGTTTTTACTTCTGTTGGCACTGGTTATTAGAATTTCTTCAAGTTTGCCTCCGATAACATTGCTTCAATTATGATACTCCTGCCTTTGTGAAATTACTGTGTTGCGTCAATATGCTATCTAATCATGTGAAAAATATTAAGTGAACGAAAGAGATGATTGACAATGGGAAAAGGAGAAGAGAATCTACTGATTGTATCAAAGGTCTTAGATCCATGATACATGACAAGTATAGGCTGTGAATTGGTAAGCATCATACCAACTTCCGAAGCAGGCTATTAAATCACTTGTTTATGGAAAATAGAACGTTGCTAACTAAGCAACTCTGGTGACCAAATAAAGCTAAGTAGCCAAGTGTTTGGTCAAGACTTGGGGCATTCTTTGGGTTTGAGCTCATCACCAAGTATAGTTTTCTCTCATCATTTGAATTTTGAGTCTTGGATTGGACTTGGGTTGGGTTGGCTTATCAGTTTTGTGATATCTCAGGACTAGTTAGCTTGTCATTGCAGATTAATGTGCTAACTAGGAGTGTTATAGAACATGTGTCGTCACGCCGAAGCTTAGAGCTTTAGGGCAATCATCAATATCCCTAATATTAGAGAATACGTGTGGTTATTTGAACTGTGATCCCATTTTGCTAAATGCCTTCTAACCTTGGAGTTGCAATGTTGCAATGGTCTACCGACCAGGTACATCTAGCCTGCTAGCCAAATGATCTTTGCTTAGTGGCTTCTCCCCTGCCTTTGCAAATATCCCTTGCCTCCCCCTTGACCCCGTCCCCATAAGCGGCCTTTCAAAGGCTGGGTTATATTGAAGGAGAGAAAAAATAAACGTTTTGGCATTTTTTTGAAGTGTTTAAGTTATTTTCTTTCTCTGTTTATCGTAGAAATTTGTTGTCTTTTGCCCTTTATATTTCTTAAAAGGAACCAAATTGTTTAGAACTAACATTATAATGCTTTTTTGTTTCATAGGAAGGGTGGTGTTTGATTTGGTTCTGCAATAGTGAATAACTAGATGGAATTAAAAAAGAAATCTTTTTTCTTCTTTGTCACTACATAATTAGGTATCTCAATTGGTATACGTGTTCTTACTTTCCTTAGAATCACTATTTTTCCTCATTCTATGGTTTTTTTCATCCTTACTTTCCTTAGAATCACCATTAATTCAAACAAAAATTTTCCGTCCACAACCATGAATTCAAACAAAAATAAGATTATGGTTATGGTTGTTACAGCTATAAATCCAACTGACCAAACTAATTTTGAGTATAATTGTCCTCTAAGTAATGCAGTCCATGTGATTGGATATACGTAGAAGCAGAGTTGAAGAGGCGCCTTTGAAGGAACTTTTTGATCTACGGTATGTTCATCTACACAGCTCATCATGATTTGTGTTCTGTGTCCCAGCTAATATTCAGTTGTGATAACTAGAGGTGCACTAATGACTTCACTGATGCTTATTATACAACTAAGCACATGGTTGTTGGTGGACTGAAGAACGACCTAGTTTGTGTTCATTGAAATGGAAAGTTCATGAGAGACAGAATTATAAGAATGAAGTGGCAGGCTTCTTCTTCAAAGTTGTTTCAAACTTCTCTAGCTTTTGTGCATTGTAGTTTTGGAGTCACGCATTGCGAATGAAAAAGGGCTAACTGATTTCTATATTAAGGTTTAACTATTCCTGCGCAGCTAATTCATGCAAACACATTTACAAAAACATTTGCTGGGATTGATAGGGCTGGAAAAAGATTAGCTGATGAAGTCAGTGTAACTAGTTACATTTGCATGTGTGTGTTTTTTTGTATCAGTTTCACAAATTTATTCTACTAATGTTTGTGAGTGTGTGTGTGTGTGTGCGAGTACCTGTTCTAACAGTCTATGCTCAGGCTTAGAAAGGAAAAATTTGGTTTGCATTTTGAGCAGTCTCTTTGTGCAAACAAGATTACAAGTTTAAATCAACACATTATCTTTCCTCTTTTTGGCTTCTTCCAAACATTGAAGAAACCAACACATGCGTACTTTCCAGCTTTAGTTCCGATTTTGTAGCCTCTGTGTGTGGTAATTATCTATTATGTGGTTGTAAACAGGTCATGCGAGTCATTAAAAGGACTGACAGCTTAAAAAGGATCTCCTTTTTAGCCCATTCTCCTGGTGAATTGTTTGCCAGATATGCAATTTCCGTACTTTATTCACCAGCTGCCTTGTGCACTGATGAGTGTAATGAAGTCCCTGCTTCTACTAATTCAAACTCAAAAACAGCATCCCTTCAAGAAGAGGTTTGGTCGCAAGGTTGGAGCCAGTCAATTTTATTACCTTAGCAACTCGACATCTTGGGGTGAGAGGGAAGAAGCAGGTTCGTTCTTGTTGGTTTTGGCTAATCTGTATTTATGGTTGCTGCATAATGGCTATTTACATTGGGCCAATTTGTGGTTTGCCTATGCATTTATCACTTTTAGATGTTCTGTCTGTGGCATGCATCACTTTACGGACAGCTACATGTCTTTGGTCTCGAATTTCATTCGCAATAATTTAAAGGTTTTTGCAGGCTTTTTATTTGCTCGTATGAATTTCTGCAAAACCTTTGGAAGTTTAAGCAATAGCAGACCTGCATTTGAGACAATAAACTTGAGAGGTCATGTCAACAGCAATAAGAATGGTTCTACTTGAGAGGTCATGTCAATAGCAATAAGAATGGTTCTACTTGAGAGATCATGTCAACCATAACTTAGTATGACAAAAGATGAGTTGATGTAATCTTATTTTTGTTTGAATTCATGGTTGTGGACGGAAAATTTGTGGATTTGATGTAATTTGTTTCTAATTATGGAATGTTGATGTGAACTTGACCATGAAAAAGGTGAAGTTAGTGCAAATGTATAATGATTGTAAAAAGTCTAAATGTAGTTGATTTAGCCATTTAGGCACTTCAGTGAAAATTAGGCTCATGTGATAAGAAATGCTTCTATTTTACACATCAATGGTTAGTTTTGACTATGGTCATATTTGTTCACAGAATAAGTTTAGTGTATTTGGTTTACAAATGACTCTTCCTTTGTTCCTTTGAACAAGGATTAATGTTAGCACATGACTTAAGTTACAAGATTCGTCATCATTTGCTTTTTTATTTTCTCAATTTTTTTCGTGTTATTAGATATCAACCTTGGTACGTTTCAAAGGTCTAGCAAATTGATATTCTAGGTAACTCAATCTTGATTTTTGGTGTGGAGGACGAGAGGTCCAGTCACTGCTTAAGAGGCCAAGATTCTAAGAATAACACTAGGGAGCTTACTAGCCAAAGGGAAAAGATCTCCGTCAGAAGTTTGCACTTGGGAAAAAGAAATGATATGCACCGATATGGGTAATGATTGATTTGTTTTGATTTGCCAAAGTTCATGGAAAATTTAAACCGGTCGATAATGGAAGTTAATTTGCTTGTTATTTAGAGATGCTAATGAAGGCAAATGAAGAGGAATTGAATTCAATTTGAAGCCGGGACAATCTATACTTCATTTGTATGCTCTCTCTCTCTCTCTCTCTCTCACACACACACACACACACACACACACATACACACAAGCACACACGTATGAAATTGCTTAAGGCCTTGTAACTTTTGCATGTCATGTCATCTATGATTTGTAATCATTGAAGCACTTGACTATTTGTTCTAATTATTTTTTCCAACATGTAGTTCATATGCAGGTGACCAGGTGTTATTTTTGTAATTCATTGAAGCACTTGTCATCTATCTCTCGGACGAGTACCCGATCAAATATGAGGCCGAATGTTGTTATTGCCGGTTTGAGGTAACTATTTCGATCTTCTTAGGCAGCGGGACTGTTTATTTTTTCCCCTTGATGGTTATCTATTTTGATCTTCTGAGGTGGCGAGACCATTATTTTTTTTCTTTCTGTTCATATCTTGGGCGGCGGGACCCCTTTTTATTTTTTTATTTCTTATACTTTGTTGGCTGTTTTTGTTTTTAGACCTTCACGATCTCCTTCCAAGCCTCCTCTCCACTTGATCCTAGCAAATAGGCTGCGGACAGATAATGTATTGGATATATTTTTTTTAATTTTTAATCTCGTCGATACTACACTTGATCATAGACAATAGGTCGAGAGCAGATACCACGCGTAATGTTTTTTTTTGATTCTGCGATACTAAACTTTCTTAAAGCTCAAAGGTCAACAATAGATATTGCACTTGATTTTTTTTTTGATCGGTGATGCTACACATAATCTTTGCCAATAGGCCGAGAGCAGATACTGCAGTTGTTCATTTTTTTATCGGCGATACTGCATTTGATCTTAGTCAAAAGGCTGCGTACATATATGCACTTGTATCTTATTTTGATTGGCGAAACTACACTTTATCTTAGCCAAAACGCCGAGAACAGACAGTGCACTTGATCTTTTCTTTTATCGCAGATACTATCCTTCATGATACCCAACAGGCCAAGCGTAGATGCTACACTTGATTTATTTATTTTTGATCAACGATACTACACTTGCTCTTAGCCAGTAGGCCGAGGACAGATACTGCACTGGATCCTTTTTTATTTTTACAATCGATACGACACATGATCTTAGCTAAAAGACTAAGCACTGATGCTATACATGATCTTTGTTTAGAATCGGTGATATTACACTTGATCTTAATCAAAAGGGTGAAAACGAATACTGCACTTGATCTTTCTTTCTTTTTTATCGGTGATATTACGTTTGATCTTAGCCAACATGCCGAGAATAGATACTGCCCTTGATCTTTTTTTTTTTAAATCGTCGATACTATTCTTGATCTTAGGCAATAAAACCAGTGCAGTTACTACGCTTGATCCTTTTTTAGAGGTCATGAAACTACACTTGATTATACCGAAGTGGCCGAGAATAGAAGGCTTATTAACCTTTTTGGTTCTCAAAGTATTGTCTTTGTCTCATTTTTGTCCCCAATATAAATGTTAGGGACATTTGTTTCTGTACACTGTTATCCTAATAATTTGTTGTTGATTTTTTTTGTCAAGTTTATTGAATAATATGTATAAGAGGCTATGACGATATTTTGCTCAAGTTCGTTTGTTAAAATACGTGACCCAATTCTTGGCAGGGCAACCGATGTTGCAGCCATGGTGTGAAAACCCTTCTCATCTACAATCAAAACATAGATCTGAGTCTCATCTTTCCATCAATTTATCCTCACATTTCTTTGGATCACGTACCCCTCCACGGGCATAGTTTAGAATTGAGCCGCTGTAATTATGATGTCATCCTTTACATGACTCCCGCTTTCATCGTGAAATCATCCAGTTGTTTTTATTCTTATCATATCCTATTGGTTTTTTTCTCAAGTTTATTGAATAATATGTATAAGAGGCGGTGACGATATTTTGCTCAAATTCGTATGATTGAAGATGTGACTCATTTCTTGGCAAGGCAACTAATGTTGCAGCCATGGTGGGGAAATCATGGTTGCAACAATTTATACTCACATTGCTTGGGGCCCGTACCGCTCCAAGGGCGTTCCTTAGAATTGAGCCATCGTAATCATGACGTTATTCTTTACACGATGGCGGCTTTTGCTGTCAAATCATCCAGTTACTTTTTTTCTAATCATTTCCTATTGCTTTTTTTTCTCAAGTTTATTGAATAATATGTATAAGAGGTTGTGACTATATTTTGCTCCAGTTCGTATGTGAGAAGATATGAGTCATTTCTTGGCCGGGCAACTGATGTTGTAGCCATGGTGGGAACACCCTTCTCATCTACAATTAACACATAGATTTGAGCCTCACATTTCCATCAATTTATCCTAACATTTCTTTGGAGCCCGTACCCCTCCACAGGCTTAGCTTAGAACTGAGTAATCGTGATGTCATCCTTTACATGACGCTGGCTTTCGTCGTGAAATCATTTGGTTGCTTTTGTTCTAATAATTTCCGGTAGTTTTTTTCCACAAGTTTATTGAATAATATGTATAAGAGGATGTAACGATATTTTGCTAGAGTTTGTATGTTGGAAGATGTGACCCATTTCTTGGCAAGGCAACTGATGTTGCAGCCATGGTGGGAAAAACATTCTCATTTACAGTCAAAACATATATCTGATCACCTTTCCATCAATTTATCCTCACATTTCTTTGGAGCTCGTGCCCCTCCACGGGCGTGTAGCTTAGAGTTGAGCCGCCATAATCATGATGTAATCCTTTACACGACAGTAGCTTTTGTCATAAAATTAATCGGTTGATTTTTTTCTAATCATTTCCAGTTGCTTTTTTTAACAAGTTTATTGAATAATATGTATAAGAGGCTGTGACGATATTTTGCTCAAATTCGTCTGTTAGAAGATGTGACACATTTCTTGGTATGGCAACTGATGTTGCCGCCATGGTCGGAAAACCCTTCTTATTTGCAATCAAAACACAGATTTGAGCCTCACTTTTCTGTCAATTTATCCTCACATTTCTTTGGATCTGGTACCCCTCTATGGGCGTAGCTTAGAATTGAGCCACCGTAATCATGACGTCATCCTTTACACGACGGCGGCTTTTGTTTTGAAATCATCCAGTTATTTTTTTTCAAATCATTTCCTCTCGCTCTTTTTTTTTCTAAATTTTATTGAATAACATGTATAAGAGGCCGTGATGATATTTTGCCCCATTTCGTATGTTAGAATATGTGACTCATTTGTCGGTAGGACAACTGATGTTGCAGCCATGGTGGGAATACCCTTCTCATCTACAATCATCACGTACATAGGAGAGTCACATTTCCATAAATTTATCCTCTCATTTCTTTCAAGCCCGTACCCCTCCACAGGCGTAGCTTAGAACTGAGCCGCCGTAATCGTGATTCCATGCTTTACATGATGCCGACTTTCCTTGGGAAATCATCCAGTTGCCTTTTTTATAATCATTTCCTGTTGCTTTTTTCCTCAAGTTTATTGAATAATATGTATAAGAGGATATGACGATATTTTTGTCAAGTTCGTATGTTGGAAGATGTGACCCATTTATTGGCTAGGCAACTGATGTTGTAGCCATGGTGGGAAAACCGTTCCTGCAACAATTTATCCTTACATTTCATTGGAGCCTGTACCCTTCCACGGGCGTGGTTAGACTTGTGCCAACGTAATCATGACGTCATCCTTTACACGACGGCGGCTTTTGCTGTGAAATCATTGAGTTGCTTTTTTTCTAAACATTACCTGTTGCTTTTTTTTTTTCTCAAGTTTATTGGATAATATTTATAAGAGGTTATGACGATATTTTGCTCCAGTTCGTATATTAGAAGATGTGACGTATTTTTTGGCAGGGCAACTCATGTTGCAACCATGGTGGGAACACCCTTCTCATCGACAATCAACATATAAATCTGAGTCTCACCTTTCCATCAATTTCTTCAGATTTCTTTGGAGCCCGTACCCCTCCACAAGTGTAGCTTTGAACTGAGCCGTTGTAATTGTGGTGTCATCCTTTACTTGACGCCGGGTTTCGGCGTGAAATCATACGGTTGCTTTATTTCTAATAATTTCTTGTTGCTTTTTTCCTTAAGTTTTTTGAATAATACGTATAAGAGGCTGTGACGATATTTTGCTCCAGTTCGTATGTTAGAAGATGTGGCTCATTTCCTGGTAGGGCAACTGATGTTGCAGCCATGGTGGGAACCCCCTTCTCATCTACAATCAACACATAGATCTGAACCTCACATTTCCATCAATTTATCCTCACATTTCTTTTGAGCTCGTAACCTACCATGGGCATAGTTTAGAGCTGAGCCACCGTAATCATGACATCATCCTTTACCCGACGCCGGCTTTCGTCTCGAAATCATCCGGTTGCTTTCTTTCTAATCATTTCCTGTTGCTTTTTTTCTAAAGTTTATTGAATAATATGTATAAAAGGCGTTGACAATATTTTGCTGAAGGTAGTATGTTAGAAGATGTGACTCATATCTTGGTAGGGCAACTAAAGTTGCAGCCATGGTGGGAAAACAATTGCTGCAACAATTTATTGTCACATTTCTTTGGAACCCGTACCCCTCCACGGGCATAGTTAGAATTGTGCCACCGTAATCATGACGTCATCCTTTATGCGACGGCGACTTTTGCTGTGAAATCAGCCAGTTGCCTTTTTTTGTAATCATTACCTTTTGCTTTTTTTTTTCCTCAAGTTTGTTGGATAATATGTATAAGAGGCAGTGTCGATATTTTGATCCAGTTCGTTTGTTAGAAGATATGGCTCATTTCTTGGCAGGGCGACTGCTGTTGCAGCCATGGAGGGAACACCCTTATCATCTGCAATCAACACATAGATCTGAGCCTCACCTTTTCATCAATTTATCCTCACATTTCTTTGGAGTTGATAACCCTCCATGGGCGTAGCTTAGAGCTGAGCCAACGTAATCATGACGTCATCCTTTATCCAACGACGGCTTTCGTCTCGAAATCATCCGGTTGCTATCTTTCTAATGATTCTAGTTGCTTTTTTTTCTCAAGTTTATTGAATAATATGTATAAGAGGCGGTGACGATATTTTGCTCAAATTCGTATGTTAGAAGATGTAACTCATTTATTTGCAGGGCAACTAATGTTGCAGACATTGTGGCAAAACCATTGCTGCAACAAGTTATCCTCACATTTCTATGGAGCCCGTACCTTTCCATGGGCGGAGTTAGAATTGTGCCGCCGTAGTCATGACGTCATCCTATACACGACGGCAGCTTTTGCTTTGAAATCATCCAGTTGCCTTTTTTCTAAAGTTTATTGGATAATATTTATAAGAGGCTGTGATGATATTTTGCTTCAATTCGTATATTAGACTATGTGAATCATTTCTTGGCAGGGCAACTGATGTTGCAGTCATGGTGGGAACTCCCTTCTCATCTACAATAAACATATAGATCTGAGCGTCTCCTTTCCATCAATTTATCCTCACATCTCTTTGGAGCTCGTACCCCTCCATGGGCGTAGCCTAGAGCTAAGCCACCCTAATCATGATGTCATCATTTACACGACGCCGGCTTTCGTCTCGAAATCATCCGGATGCTTTCTTTCTAATATTTTCTAGTTGCATTTTTTTCTCAAGTTTATTGAATAGTACGTATAAGAGGCTGTGACGATATTTTGATTCAGTTCATATGTTGGAAGATGTGACCCAATTCTTGGCAGGGCAACTAATGTTGCAGCCATGGTGGGAACACCCTTCCCATCTACAATCAACACATAGATCTGAGCGTCACTTTTTTATCAATTTATCCTCACATTTCTTTGGTGCTCGTACCCATCAAGAGGCGTAGCTGAGAACTGAGCCACCGTAATCATGATGTCATCCTTTACACGACGGCGGCTTTTGTCGTGAAATTAATCGGTTGATTTTTTTCTAATCATTTTCTGTTTCTTTTTGTTTTTGTCTAGTTTATTGAATAATATGTATAAGAGGATATGACGACATTTTGCTCAAGTTTGTTTGTTGGAAGATGTGGACCATTTTTTGGCAGGGCAACTGATATTACAGCCATGGTAGGAACACCTTTCTCATATACAATCAACACAGATCTGAGCCGCACCTTTCCAATTTAATGTCACATTTCTATGGAGCTCGTACCCCTCCATGGGCATAGGTTAGAATTGATCTGCTTTACATGATGCAGGCTTTCAATGTGAAATCATCCAGTTGTTTTTTTTCTTTTCATTTCCTGTTGCTTTTTTTTTTCAAGTTCATTGTATAATTTGTATTAGAGGCGGTGACGATATTTGCTTAAGTTTGTATGTTAGAAGAAGATGTGATTCATATCTCGGCAGGGCAACTAAAGTTGCAGCCATGGTGGGAAATCTATTGCTGCAACAATTTATCCTCACATTTTTTTGGAGCCCGTACCCCTCCATGGACGTAGTTAGAATTGTGCCATCGTAATTATGACATCATCCTTTACACGACGGCAGCTTTTGCTGTCAAATCATCCAGTAGCATTTTTTTCTATTCATTACTGGTTGATTTTTTTTCTCTCAAGTTTACTGGATAATATGTATAAGAGGCAGTGACGATATTTTGCTCCAGTTCGTATGTTAGAAGATGTGACTCATTTCTTGAAAGGGCAACTGATGTTGCAGCCATGGTGGGAACACTCTTCTCATCTACAATCAACATATAGATCTGAGCCTCACCTTTCCATCAATTTATCCTCACATTTCTTTGGATATCGTACCTCTACATGAGCGTAGCTTAGAGCTGAGCCGCCGTAATCATGACGTCATCCTTTACCCAACGCCGGCTTTCGTCTCGAAATCATCCGGTTGCTTTCTTTCTAATCATTTCCAGTAGCTTTTTTTTCTCAAGTTTATTGAATAATATGTATAAGAGGCTGTGACGATATTTTGCTCCAGTTCATATGTAAGAAGATGTGACCCATTTCTTGGTAGGGCAACTGATGTTGCAGCCATGGTGGGAACACCCTTCCCATCTACGATCAACACATAGATCTGAGGGTCACTTTTTTGTCAATTTATCCTCACATTTCTTTGGAGCCTGTACCCCGCAAGAGGCGAAGCTTAGAACTGAGCTACAGTAATCATGATGTCATCCTTTACACGACGGCGGCTTTTGTTGTGAAATCATCTGGATGCTTTTTTTCTGATCATTTCCTGTTGCTTTTTTTTTCTCCAATTTTTTGAATAATATGTATTAGTGGATATGATGATATTTTGCTCAAGTTTGTTTGTTGGAAGATGTGATCCATTTTGTGGCAGGGCAACTGGTGTTGTAGCCATTGTGGGAACACCCTTCTCATATACAATCAACACAGATCTGAGCCTCACCTTTTCAATTTATCGTCACATTTCTTTGGAGCTCGTACCCCTCCACAGGCATAGCTTAGAATTGAGCTGCTATAATTAAGATGTCATCCTTTACATGACGCCGGCTTTTAACGTGAAATCATCCAGTTGCATTTTTTCTTATCATTTTCTATTGCTTTTTTTCTCAAGTTTATTGAATAATATGTATAAGAGGCGGTGACGATATTTTGCTCAAGTTCGTTTGTTAGAAGATGTGACTCATATCTTGGCAGGGCAACTAAAGTTGCAGCCATGGGGAGAAAACCATTGCTGCAACAATTTATTCACACATTTCTTTGGAGCTCGTACCCCTCCACGGGCGTAGTTAGAATTGTGCCACCGTAATCATGACGTCATCCTTTACACGACGGCGGCTTTTCCTGTGAAATCGTACGGTTGCTTTTTTTTTCTATTCCTTACCTGTTGCTTTTTTTTTTTTCAAGTACATTGAATAATTTGTATAAGAGGTTGTGACGATATTTTGCTCTAGTTCGTATGTTAGAAGATGTGACTCATTTCTTGGTAGGGCAACTGATATCATAGTCATGGTGGGAACACCCTTCTCATCTACAATCAACATATAGACTTGAGCCTCACCTTTCCATCAATTTATCCTCACATTTCTTAGGAGCTCGTACCCCTCTACGGGCGTAGTTTAGAGCTGAGCCGCCGTAATAATGACGTCATCCTATACCCGACGCCAGCTTTCGTCTCGTAATCATCTGGTTGCTTTCTTTCTAATAATTTCCAGTTGTTTTTTTTTTTCTAGAGTTTATTGAATAATATGTTTTAGAGGCTGTGACAATATTTTGCTCCAGTTCGTATGTTAGAAGATGTGACCCATTTCTTTGGAGGGCAACTGATGGTGCAACCATGCTGGGAACACCCTTCCCATCTACCATCAACACATAGATCTGAGCGTCACTTTTCTATCAATTTATCCTCACATTTCTTTGGAGCCAGTACCCCTTAAGAGGCGTAGCTTAGAATTGAGCCACCGTAATCATGATGTCATCCTTTTACTCGACGGCGGCTTTTGTCGTGAAATCAACCGGTTGCTCTTTTTCTAATCATATCCTGTTGCTTTTTTTTCTCCAGTTTTTTTATTGAATAATATGTATAAGAGGATATGATGATATTTTGCTCAAGTTTGTTTTTTGGAAGAAGTGACCCATTTTTTGGCAGGGCAATTGATGTTGCAGCCATGGTGGGAACACCTTTCTCATTTACAATCAACACAAACCTGAGCCTCACCCTTCCCATTTATCGTCACATTTCTTTGGAGCTCGTACCCCTCCACGGGCATAACTTAGAATTGAGCTGCTGTAATTATGATGTCATCCTATACATTACGCCGGCATTCAACGTGAAATCATCCAGTTGCTTTTTTTCTTATCATTTCCAGTTGCTTATTTTCTCAAGTATATTGAAAAATTTGTATAAGAGGTTGTAACGATATTTTGCCAAAGTTCGTATGTTAGAAGATGTGACTCATTTCTTGGCAGGGCAACTGATGTTGTAGCTATGGTGGGAACACCTTTCTCATCTACAATCAATATATAGATCTGAGCCTTAGCTTTCCATCAATTTATCGTCACATTTCTTTAGAGCTTGTATCCCTCCACAGGCGTAGCTTAGAGCTGAGCCGCCATAATCATGACGTCATCATTTACCCGACGCCGGCTTTCGTCTCGAAATCATCTGGTTGCTTTCTTTCTAATAATTTCCAGTTGTTTTTTTTCTCAAGTTTATTGAATAATATGTATAAGAGGCTGAGACGATATTTTGCTCCAGTTCGTATGTTAGAAGATGTGACCCGTTTCTTGGCAGGGCAACTGATGCTGCTGCTAGGGTCGAAACACCCTTCCAATTTACAATCAGCACATAGATCTGAGCCTCACTTTTCTTTCGATTTATACTTGCATTTCTTTGGAGCCCGTACCCCTCAATAGGCGTAGCTTAGATTTGAGCCACCGTAATCTTGATGTCATCCTTTAAACGACGGCGGCTTTTGTCTTGAAATCAACTGGTTGCATTTTTTCTAATTATTTCCTGTTGCTTTTTTTTTTCTCCAGTTTATTGAAAAGTATGTATAAGAGGATATGACGATATTTTGCTCGAGTTTGTTTGTTGGAAGATGTGAACCATTTTTTGCAGGGCAATTGTTGTTGTAGCCATGATGGGAACAACCTTCTCATCTACAATGAACTCATAGATCTGAGCCTTACCTTTCCATCAATTTTTTGTCACATTTCATTGGAGCTCGTACTCTTCCATGGGCATAACTTAGAATTGAGCCACTGTAATTATAAAATCATTCTTACATGACGCCGGCTTTCATCGTGAAACCATCCAGTTGCTTTTTTTCTTATCATTTCCTGTTGCTTTTTTTCTTAAGTTTATTGAATAATATGTATAAGAGGCGGTGATGATATTTTGCTCAAGTTCGTACGTTAGAAGGTGTGACTCATTTCTTGGCAGGGCCACTAATGTTGCAGCCATAGTGGGAAAACCATTGCTGGAACAATTTATCCTCACATTTTT
>BPLS01000134.1:1061347-1096360 GCA_019656275.1 Rhododendron kiyosumense
TATGTTTAAGAGGATATGACAATGTTTTGCTCAAGTTTGTTTGATGGAAGATGTGACCCATTTTTTGGCAGGGCAACTGATGTTGCAGCCATGGTGGGAACACCCTTCTCATATACAATCAACCTAGATTTGAGCCTCACCATTCCAATTTTTCATCACATTTCTTTGGACCTCGTAGCCCAGCACGGGCATAACGTAGAATTAAGCTGCTGTAATTATGATGTCATCCTTCACATGACGCCGGCTTTCAACGTGAAATCATCCAGTTGCTTTTTTTCTTATCCTGTTGGTTTTTTTCTCAAATTTATTGAATAATATGTATAAGAGGCGGTGACGATATTTTGCTCAAGTTCGTATGTTAGAAGATGTGACTCATTTCTTTGCAGGGCCACTTAGGTTGCAGACATGGTGGGAAAACCATTGCTGCTACAATTTATCCTCACATTTCTTTGGAGCCCGTACTCCTCCATGGGCGTAGTTAGAATTGTGCCACCGTAATCATGACGTTATCCTTTACACGACGGCGGCTTTTGCTGTGAAATCATCCATTTGCTTTTTTTCAAATCATTACCTGTTGCTTCTTTTTCTCAAGTTTATTGGATAATATTTATAAGAGGCTGTGACGATATTTTGCTCCTGTTCGTATGTTAGAAGATGTGACTCATTTCTTTTCGCAGGGCAACTGATGTTGCAGCCATGGTGGGAACACCCTTCTCATTTATGGTCAACCTATAGGTCTGAGCCTCACCTTTTCATCAATTTACCTTCACATTTCTTTGGAGTTCGTACCCCTCCATGGGCGTTGTTTAGAGTTGAGCCACCGTAATTTTTACGTCATCCTTTACCCGATGCCGGCTTTCGTCTCGAAATCATCCCGTTGCTCTCTTTCTAATCATTTTTGGTATTGCCCAAGCTCAATCATGCTCGGTAGACTACCCAAGTTTATCCATACTTAGGTATATTCGAGTTCGATCATACTCAATAAAATTTTGGCAACATTCATGGTCATGGTCTAAGTTTACTCATACTTAGCCAAACTTTGAGTTTGATCGTACTCAATCGGATTGTGGCATTTTTCATGGCCTAAGTTTATTCATACTTAGCCAAATTCAAAGTTTGATCGTACCCAACGAATATTTCTGACGAATACTCTTTGCTCCCCAGCATGGAGAACAAGTATCCTTAGCTTGTTCTTGCTAGGACCAAATACATGCAATATACATGCTTCTTAAGTTTCTCATACTTAGTATTGTTGTGCCTACATGCAGACACCGTAGTTTCGTGTCTTCATTCATACACATCTAAGCATTCATACTTAGTCGGGTTTGTGTGTCTTTTCATACACAGTTAAGTATTTTGTACTTAACTTGTTCAATTGCTCTTCAAGTGTGTTTGTACTTCGATAGCCATCTGAGTATTGCTCGTACTTAGCTGTTTGTTGTATGCATCCCAAGTGGTCATGTTCTTGGATCAACTTCTAAGTATATGTGTACTTAGATAATATTGTATGTTCACATATGCAACCCTAAGTATTTTGTACTCGGAAAAATTTCTAAGTGTATTCGTACTTAGATACATTGCATATTCTCGTATGCTCCCCAAGGTTTCACGTACTTTGGTAATATTCTTAAGCATATTCATACTTAGGTAACTCTGCATGTTCTCGTATGCTCCCCAAGTTTCACATACTTGGGTAAAATTCCTAAGTTTATTCGTAATTAGGTTATACGCTTAAGTTTCGCGTACTTAAACAAATGCCCAAATGTATTCATATTTGGCAAATCTATGCATGTTATTGTATGCATCTTAAGAATGCCTAAGTTTATTCGTATTTAGATGAATCTGCATGTTCATGTATGCAACCCAAGTGTTTCGTACTTGGGGATATTCCTACGTGTATTCATACTTAGGTTGCCCAAATGTATTCATATTAGGCAGAAGTGTGCATATTCACGTATGCATTCCAAGTTTATTCATACCCGTCCAAATGACCAAGTGTATCCATACTTGCATATTATCGTATCCTCCCTAAGATTGCACGTTCCTGGGAAAAGGTCTAAGTTTGTTCGTACTAAGATCCAAGTAATTTTGTACACGAAAAAATTTCGCATGGAAACAAAATTCGTATGGACCCACGCTCTGCTCCCCAATATGAAAGGAGGAGAAAGAACAAGGCCTGGCTTCATATTCCAGTGTAAAAAATTGCAAAAACAAAGTGTTTCACCAAAATCTGTGAATTTTATTCATAATTCAAAACTCAAGGGGGCATTACGTGTACCCCTTGCAACTGGCAAAGAATAAAAAATAAGAGATATTTATTCGTAATTCCCACACAATCACAATGTGCATCCTAAAACATTATAGAAAATAGAGTGAAGTCTGCTAAACGAAGAACTTCCTCAAGTTATGGACATTCCAAGGCCTTGGCACCGGGTTTCCGTCCAAGTCCGCCAACTTATAAGTCCCAATGCCCACTATCTCTGTTACTCGATATGGGCCTTCCCAATTGGCCCCCAACTTGCCCTCATCGGCCACCTTGGTGTTACCGAGCACCTTATGAAACACAAGGTCTCCAACACCAAACTCTCGTGGGTGGACATTTTTGTTGTAGCTTTTCCTTAATGCTAGGACCAATTTTTTTAGAGGCAGATATCTCGTTTCTGCATCCAACAACGTCTTGCTCACATAGTAGACAGGGATTTGCTTGGATCCCTTGTCCCTCAATAGTACTGCACTAACAGCATGTTCAGAGACTGCTAAGTACAAAATTAAGAACTCACCAGGTTCAGGAGTAAACAAGAGCGGAGCCGCTGCCAAGTACTTCTTCAGGTCTTGGAACGTCTGTTCGCATTCTGCTCCCCATTCGTATCCTTATCTCTTTTTCAGAAATTGAAAGAAGGGCTTACACTTATCGCTAAACCAGCTGATGAATCTATTAAGGGTTGCTGCCATTCCAGTCAGTCTTTGGACCTCCTTCGTGGTTCTCGAACTTTGGAGCCTCTGCAAAGCTATTATTTGGTCGGGATTTGCCTCTGTCCCTCTTATGGTCACAAGGTGACCCAAGAACTTTCCTGAACTTACTCCGAACGCACACTTCGAGGCATTGAGCTTCAGTTTGTACTCTCTCAGAATTTCGAAGACTTCCTTCAAATCAGCTATGTGGTCCTGCTTTTCTTTGTTTTTGACCACCATATCATCTATGTACACCTTCATTGTCTTGCCGAGCAATTTTTTTAACATAATCGTTGCTAATCTCTGGTATTTTGCCTCGACATTCCTCAAACCAAAGGGCATGACACTATAACAATACAGCCCTCTTGGTGTGATAAAGGAAGTCTTCTCTTGATGAGGCCCATACATGGCAATCTGGTGGTATCCGTGATAAGGATCAAGAAAACTCATCTGCCCATACCCAACTATTGCATCGACCAGTTAATCTATCCTTGGGAGGGGGAAACTATCCTTTGGACATGCTTTGTTTAGGTCCGTGAAGTCGACACAAACCCGCCACTTCCTGTTCTTCTTCTTTACTACCACGGTGTTAGATAACCACTCCGGGTAGTACACTTCTCATATAGCCCTTGTTTCTAGCAAGCAGTCAACCTCCTTGATTACAGCTTCTACGTGATGCACGGCTGATCATCTCTTCTTCTGCATCACGGGCTTGTGTTGTGGATTCACATTCAAGTGGTGGCAAATCACGTTTGCATCCACCCCAGGCATCTCTTCAGGTACCCAAGCAAACACATCAACGTGCTCTTTGAGGAACCTGACCAGCTCTTTCTCTTCTTCCTTATTTAGGTTTTCCCCAATTAGTAAATACCTTTCTGGATTAGTCTCGTTGATCTGAATCTTTTTCAAGCCTTCCACCACTTTCTCGGCGGGGTTCCCTCCGACATCCTCGATGGTCGGCTGATCTGGAACCTCAATGGCTTGGACCAATTTTGCTTTGGGTGCCTTCTTGATTATAGAAACCAAACACTGTTGTGCAACCTTCTAGTTCCCTCTAATTCTTTCAATACCATTAGATCTAGGACACTTTACCATCTGATGGTAAGTGGAGGAAACTGCCCTCATCTTGTGCAACCACGTTCTTCCTATAATCGTATTATAAGAAGACGACATATCTACCACCAGAAAGTCGGTTCGTAGCATCACCGTTCCTGCCTGAACAGGCAGTGTTACTTTGCCCAATGGCCAGACTGCTCCTACACTGAATCTGACCAAAGGAGTTATTAACTGCACTAAGTTTGCCTGTGTCAGTCCTAACTTCTCAAATGCATCATAGTACAGCACCTCCGTGCAGCTTCCCGAATCCACCAAGATTCTCTCCATGTCATACTCCCCAATTTGTAGGGTTATGACCAAAGCATCGTTATGGGGCACCTAGATCCATGAAAACTATGCCCTCGTTGCATAGTTCTTCGTCACATTATCTTTTCTTCCCCAAATGCATCACATGTTGGTCATGCTTTACTTGCCTTTGGAGTAACTGTGGGCTCCCCGCCCCGGCGCGCGCTCGAAAGAAGAGTCGCCACCCGGATTTTTAAGATGGATGATCCGAGAAACCGAGAGCTTGATTTGAAAAGAAAGGCTTTTGATCTAGCGAAAATGTTGAGATTTTGGGTTTGGGAGCCACGTTACAAACGGGGAAGATTTTGTTGGAAAAGCATCCCGCTCGCCCGGTAAAACCGGTTTCTACTTAGCATTTTAAATGGGGGATTTAATATCATATGAAAAACTTAACTTTGATTAAAACATGTACGGGAAAGGGACATGGGAAATATATCACATTGGCGTGCTTGTGGTGCAAACTATATAGTATGAAATGGATGAGTAATGTACAAAAAGTGAAATAACAACACTATAGCAGTCTGCCAATATCATGTGAAACGCCGCGCGACGAACCAGATGCATCGCACGGTGTAACTAAAATGCCGGGTGGTGCACCTGTCTACGCATTCCAGAATCAGTTCACTTTTACATGACAAAACAAACCATAGATCCACAAAATAGTTTTTTATATTTTTCCGAATCTTTGGAAAAAAATGATTTATGAGATCATTTTGTTTATCTTATCATGTAAAGTAATGTTAAAAGTCTTTTGAAATATTAAAAGATTTAATAAAAAAAAGACTTTTAACATGAAACTTGATTCTAGAATGTACCCGCACAGAAAAATAATAAACAGACTAAACAGGATAACATAAGAAGGAATATGTGCAAGAAATAAAATAAAGTATGGTATAATACGCTATGCCGTGCGGTGTCATAAAACGCCGCACGATGTAGCGTATTCCAGTACATAAACTATTTTTTTGTGCTTTTTGAATATAAAGCTCATTTGAGACCCAAACTCAGTATAGAAAGACTAAAAAGGGCCTCAATCGGCTCCCCTCAAAGCAAAACATGGTTTAGCCTAAGGAATTTGTTTATACCTTTTGATCGAAGCTTGGATGTGCTTAAAGATGAAGGAATGGAGGTTGATTCGGACTAAAAACTCTTTTGACCGAAGCTTGAATGTGCTTGGAAATGGAGAGTGAAGGTTGATTTGGATTGAGTTTTGAGAGACTTGTAAGCAAAAGTGTAGAGAGAGAGAGAGAGAGAGAGAGAGAGAGAGAGAGAGAGAGATTGATTTTGTAATAGCCCAACTTGTGGGTTGATGTAGAGAGAAAGAGATGTATATTGTAATGACTGTAAGAAGTTGTAGAGAGAGAATCAAGAGGGGCCTTTTTTAGAGAGTGAGAGTGAGAGTGAGAGTCTAGAAAATGGCAGAGTAACTTTACTTGGAGTTGAAGGGGTGCTTCTCAACTAGAGGGGGTGTATTTATAGGCAAGAGAGCCAAGGATGAGCACTACAAAGAGGGGAGGTGGCTTCTGAACCGAAATATTGCATCTGCAAGCATGGCCGACAACTTTCTACTGCTGTCAGAACTTTTTCCCGAAATGCCGCACGACATAGGGAGAAATGTCGTGCTGTATATTGAAATCTTGTGCGGCGGAGTGATTTTTTGAAATTTCTTGAAATGCCGCGCGACGTTTTGAAACACCGCGCGGTATTGTGTGTCAGCACAGCACACCAAATTTCGCGAGGGCGCCCCAGACACTCTGGAACTCAGATTTGGGCATTTTTTGAAGCGTTGGAAAGCTTGTCGAGTCCTCTTTCTAACCCAATTGGGTTTACTCAAAGATGTTTTATATATTGAAATGTGTGCCCATTTTACCATCTGTGTGTCATAGAAAAAGTTGTTTCTGACCAAGCAAACGTATTTTTCTCTTTGCAATTGAACCGAGGGCCACCCTACATGTTTGCGAAGGGGTTTTCTTGAGGCTTAGAGAAGGAGTAGCGAAGGAGCCACAATCCAAGCCTTGAAGGTATATTTTTCCTTATTTCATCATCGGGGAACTTAAAGATTATTCGGAGGCCCAGATTGGGGTGTTTACAGTAACCTCACCTCATTTCTCGTATAACGTGTAGCCAATCCGTGTATCATATGGATTACACCTCTCAAATTCTGCTTGTAATCCAACTCCATCGCTTTCTCTGCACCCTTGTGCTCCTCCTGAATGAACTCTTTCAGATAACCTCGAGAGACTAGGTCATCGAGGTGCTGTTTGAACATCTAGCAGTCCTCCGTCATGTGACCCCAATCCTTGTGATAACTGCAATGCTGACTCGTAGCTCGTTTTGCATCTTTATCCCCTTCCAACCTCGGGGGCCACTTGAAATATGGGCGGTTCTTTATTCAATAAAGAACCTGGTAGATTGGTTCTTTCCAAACCGTAGTTACTGAAAAGGACTTGGGGTCCGAGGCATGTTCCTCCCTGTACGGCTCTTTCTTAGCCTACCCATAGTCTTTCCTTTCTCGGTAGGTTTTGGGTTCTAGCTTATCTACCTTCTTCGCAGGCCCCTTGGCTTGCTCGGCAACCACCTTGCCGTCTTCCCAGAGAATGTCATCCTCGTTCCTGGCATGCTGCTCAATCCGTTCCATTAATTTTGCTAGTGTTCCCACTGGGCTCATGTTTAGTGACTTGCGCAGCTCCCCTCGACTAGGCAGCCCAGTCTTGAACATGGCTATTACGTATTTCTCACTACAACTTTCAATCTCGTTGAAAGTTTCCAGTACTTCTTCGCAGAGTCCCTGATCGGCTCATTCTCCCCCTGTTTCATAATGGAGAAGCTCTCAAACGTCTTCGACGCTTTCCTATTTGTCAGGAACCGAGCAGTGAATTCCTCGGCCAATTGCCCCCATCCTAGCTTATGGAACCAGGACAGAGCCACCTTTCCCAAACTTGATGGGAACATCTTCCACATGATTGCATCATCTCTGCTATGCATGAACATTGCCTGTTGGTAATGCTGCATGTGCGCCACGGGATCTGCAATTGTTTCATAAAGGATGAATGCAATGTGCTTCACCCTGCTCGGCAACCTTGCCTTTTGCAACCTCTTTGCAAATGGGGAGGATGCTATATTGCTGAGGGCCTTCCGTGTTGCTTCTCGTGCAGACATGGTCCCCTCCTCTTGTTCCTTCGTCTGTTTGGGATCACTCATTTCCCAATCGGAATCAGGTCTCTCGTACCTATCCCTGTGATGTTTTCTGGTCCCCTCCTCCTCGGGGGTGGGATTTCAACTTCTGCTCCTCCTTTTTCATGAAGAAGCCTTTTCCTTCTCAGAGTGGGGCTCCTGCTCCTACTCCTCCTTCTCTGTGAAGGAGCCCTCTTATGGACTACCAGAGCCAGCTTGTCTCCCTTGGAATTCCTTCATGAAAGTCCAGAATCCTATGGATGTTCTCACATCCGTTGTAACTCTTGAATCTCGTACTCTTATCTCTTAATCAGACTAGCGTACTCCTTAATCTCTTGTCTCTTCTTGTCCAGGATATCTTCGTTGTTGTGCACACTCCTTGACTGTGCATCCGACTCTCTCCCATGATGGGACTTACTCCTTCTTGTGGATTCTATGGCTGTCCTGCCCTCCCTATTCTTGGAGTCATCATGAACAGTTAAGGGGTAGCCCTTGCTCGTGGCTGTCTTGGTATGCCTGCCATCGGGCTTCCTCAGAGCCTTTGGTGGGGATTTATCTCCTCCCTCACCTAGCTAGCTCTTTGGATCAAATGGAGTTTTTGGATCTCCTTCCATCGTGGTCAATTTTCAAAGGGAACTTTTTCGTTTCCCTTAGACGGCGCCAATTGTAGGTGGAGAAAAATGAAAGAGCTTTGAAACAGCATAAGAGTGTAATGGCTTCTCGTGCCTCTTCACTGAAACCCTAGCACGTCATCGGAACCTAATTTGCAAAATAGAGAAGGGGTGAGCGCACCTTTGCCTCTCGTGGCAAAGGCCCTCCGATGCCTAAGTTAGTATCACGTACTAGCAATAAATCCTAATTATCAGTAAGAAACTCGTATAATGCAAAGTGCTGCGTATTGCGTACCTTTTACCTCTAGGTTTACCTCATACTTATAGATTCATAGATGTTTGCTACCCAAGCATCCCTATTGCCCTAGAATTCCTATCTCGTATAGGAAACCCAGGATATCTTAGATTCTCGTTCCCTTATTAGTTCATTACCTTAATCCTTTTAAGGCTCTTTTCCATAACTGGTCGAACATCCCATTCCCGTTGGGTATCTATCCCATATCTTACATTCTCGGTATCTCATTCCTTAATGGAATACCACTGTCTCTGGACCCTTCTAGAGTGTTCCTTGCACCTGAGGCTGCTTTCCCCAGATTACTCCTCCTGTTCGGCCCTCTCATTGCCGAACAGACTACTTTGGACCAATGACTTCACATGTCACTGGTCCTTTGTCACTCTCTTGGTCCAATAACTTCTCATGTTTACTGGGCCTTGACCCCGTATAGGCTTCTTGGACTAGTGACACCCCATGTCACTGGTCCATATCACCGACCACCGTCTTGCACGGCGACTGTCCCTATCGTATTTATACATGGTCCCACGTACCATGTGTTCGGGCCCCATTTGTGCCTGCTCGGGAATATCTCCCTACATCATGCGGTGTATCACAACACCGCACATTGTAGTGTTTCCAGTACAGTCACTGATTTTTGTTTTGTTTTGCTTCTGAAAATGGTTTTCAAGTCAACACTTAACACAAACAGGTTAAGTATGACTGCAGAAAGCTCCCCTCAAGGCTAAGACTGTACTTAGCCTAAGGAAACTTCCTTTTATACCTTCGGCTTTAAGCTTGGATGAGGATGGATGAGTATAAGTTTGGAGCTTTGGGGTGATAGAGTTCCAAATCTAGTGGTGTACTGAGCTTTGAAGGGGAAGAAGAATGAAATTTTTGTAGAGAGTGAAAAAATGTCAAGAGAAGATTAGAATAACTTTCTCATGACTTGGATGGGTACCTTTCATCTAAAATGGGGGGTGTATTTATAGGCAAAAGCCAAGGAATATCAATGCAAATGGGGGAGGTGGCTTCTAGGCCGGCTATCAATTATGCCTCTAACAAGCGTGGCCGACAACTTTTTGAGCCAATCAGAACTTTTCCAAGAAACGTCGTGCAGTATACCTCAAGACCACGTGCGGTGTAGTAAAATTTGCTACACCGTATGGTTTAGTAAATATCCCGTGCGGTGTTCCAGGTCCAGTTCTGGGCTTTAACTGGCTTTTGGGCTTTTCTAGCTTTTTGGGCTTTTCTGGCTATGGGAGTCCACACTCAAGCTCTCGAAGGTATTGTTTCCTTTATTTCATCATCGGGAAATTGAAAGAACCTTCGAGGTTCGAATTGGGGTGTCAACAACCACTTTTTGGAGCTAACAAACTTCTTTGGTGTTTTGGCCTTTAGAATCAAACTGAATAGTAAGTTATTGTCATGTCCATTGGTCACGCCATTAGAATTGTCCACCAAATTCTCTAGCCCTCTTAAATGCATGTAGATGGCGGGACTCATAGAAGGCTAAAAAAGTAGCATTTATCAAAAAAAAAACTTAAACACACATTTTGGTTGATTCCCTACTTCAACAATATGTATTGCTATTATTAATATTTTTTTAATCGACACCTTGACGATAATAGTTTTATAACTCATAAACTAGATGACCAACTAAGAAACAAGAAACATTACTACATTTTTATGTATTTTTAAATTCATGACAAGTTCCATCTTTTAAGTCTTGAGCTGTCATTTGTGAGCGTTACAATTATTTTCAGACCTCAATGGTTGCTACTGCTTCGCCACAACCTAACCATTGAAATAGGTTGAATTACCCCAAGTGTAGGGCTAGATCGTTGTCAGCATAATATCCGGAAAATCCGGGATTGTACCTACAGAGAAATTCTCTACAACTTATTTGGATTGTAGGTGTAAGGGTTTCCGGCGTTTAGACGGCCAACTTTTGATTTTACTTTGAAAGGTGGAGAAACACTCTTATGAAAAAGACTAGCAATGAGTTTTTACTAGATTTAACAAGTTGCATGGCCCAGAAGTTCTTAACACCGGTAACTTAAACCAATTAACTTTTCTCAATAAAAACACGATTGAATCGCATGGCATAGGCTATCAACCGGAGGATTTAGCTGTGAAAATGGTTAGACTTGAAATAGAGTTTGAATAACAAGCAAGTTCTAAGGTACTTTTGACAAACACGAGGTGTGACATTGCTCTGGAACCATGTGTGCAAGCACATGATCACCGGAGATTAACAACGCCAAGTTTTGCTACATAAAAGGCAAACTAAACTTGTATTCAAACTAAATATCAAGATTCATGGACTAGAAGCGTAGTTTGGAAACTGAGCAAGTTCTTTAGTACTCTTGGCAAACACAAGGCGTGACATCGCTCCAGAACCATGTGTGCAGATTAACAACGCTAAGTTTTGTTACATAAAAGGCGAACCCTTCTCATTTTCCAAACCGAACCTCGAGTCTTAAGTTAAGAAAGCGAGATTAACTTAAATCATGAGGTGATATTCACCCCATGGCCAAGCCTAAGCAACTACTCAACCATACTTGAAAGATTAAGCATAAAGCTAGAAATGACAAACATATTTAACCGATAAAAACAAAAATAAACTTGATATTAAGAAAGATCTAACAAGTAGTTACAACATTAATACATGAGAAAACATCAAAACACTTAAACTTACTTGAGTTCTTGAAGATTGAAAGCTTGAAAGACTAAGAACACAATAGAAATCCTAGAAAGCAAGAAAGAAACTTAGGCCTAAAGCTAACTAATAGTCATCCCTTCCATAAATGGCATACAAGCCTAGTTATATGGCTTATAAAATCAGCCTTATAATGGACCAAAAGGTCCCCAAAATATCCCAAAAACTAGCCTTAAGTAAAAACTTTCCATAAATAGAAGGTTAAACTATTCAGCATAAAGTGTTGGTCGCAGAGCAAAGGTACCAGCACCTATATTTTGAGGTACCGGTACCAACTCAACTATTTTCACTTGGAGCTACAAGGTACCGGTAACTATATTTTGAGGTATCGGTACCAACTAGGCAAATTTTTTGGGAAACTCCACGTGCTAGCTCCGGATACTCCCAAACTCGGATTTAGGTGTTTTTTGGACCATTGGAAAGCTCGCTAAGTCTACTTTCTAGTCCAATAGATTTGGATTAGAAATATTTTGTACATCAAAAGTTTTGATGATTCTACCCTCAGCTAGTCGGAAGATGAATTGCTTTGGTAAAATCCTCACATCTCCCTCACTTCCCTTGACCCTTGGGCGATCCGAGCAACCTCCAAACCATCTCGTCATGACATTTCGGGCACCACAACGGGGTGGCACGTGGCCTTGAGCACTTGGTTACATCCGGAGCATTCCTTGGCGTACAAACGCGCCTCATTTATACAAACTAAAACACACAAAAACCTACCTTACATGCAATATCGCATAAAAATGACAACATATATGTACAAACACAACATATTAGAGGACTTAAGTACCAAGAATATGCATTATTGAGTTCTTATCAGCTACAAATTAGCACCCTCAGTTGAAACGGCACTATACCAATGCCTTTTTGTTTTATAGGTACCTCCTATGAACTCCCTTCCTACAATTTTTTTTCACGTTTATCACATGTTCTCATTATTAAATTAATAATGTTTGTAGTCTTGAACAGTTCAAGCACAATAAAGAAGGAAACCATCAAGTAACATGGCGGTAAGCATTTAAACAAGAATTCTTAACTTGCTTTCTCTAAGTGATGCTTGTCTTTTAATTGGGAAAATTTCTTTTATATCCCTTTGTGGGCAAAGTGCCCTTTTTCTTCAGGGGAAGGATTCCGTTCCCTTCCCTAAAGAAAGAGTCGGTTCGATGGAGCGCTTTAAAGCTGGACGACAAGCGCTCACAAATACAGAGTTGCCACTCGGGTTTGAAGGTCCGACACCCAAGGAACCGTATTTCGAAGCACTTGCCGCGCTGTTTGATTTCAAAAAGCAAAGGAACCAGTCCATCATAACCATATCTGGGTTCGGGAGCCAAGTTACGAGAGGGGAAGGGTTTTATGGCACCTCTCTCGCCCAATCCGGAAATCGGTCTCTACTTAGGCATTTGCAAAAGATGTTTGTTTGCGATTCTGTTTGATTAATCAATTCTTTAGCCATTTAGGGCGGGGGAACGGTTAATCGGGGATTAAAACTGTAACATGTTTATAGGATATGATAGATAGCATGGATGAGCAGCTAGTATAGGATGAAAACAGACTGTTGTGGGAGTTTAAACAAACTGGGAAGCCCTTGTTTTGGAGTGATGTGAGCAGGAAGAAACGAGCATGCACTAAACAAGTCACTGCATGCTATTTACTCTTGCGCGCATAATTCCAAGACAAACGCGCGCCGGTGAGCTCAAACCCACAACTTTTATTCTCAAACCCTTTGGGCTCTGAAAGGACCAGTGCACACCCAGGACAAACCACGCAATTATAAACAGCATAATATACAGTTTAAAGGCTGAAAAGCCGTACAAATTAATAAAACACATCATAAACAATGTGGGGATAAAATAATGGCCTAAGGTCGAGCTACCTGCGTAAGGCCACTCACTGGTCAGAGGCAGACTATCGCGCGATGAAGTCACTCTGGTGCGTGATGGTGCGCCCTGGCGCTCTGTCGCGCGATGGAGCCAGTCTGGCGCGCGATGATGCGCCCTGGCGCGGGATGGTCGCGCCCTAGCACAACCAGACCAGTGCTTGGTTTACATGTTTCTGGGTTCTAGGACAGGTCCAGAATGATCCCAAGGGTACTCCAAAATAGCAGACATGCAAATTGAACTACAGCTAGCAATTTCTAACAAAGGAAAGCAGTAAACTGGTTTTTAACATGCTTAACAGTAATCTATATACAAAATACAACATAAAACAGTAGGACACCAATCCCCACGCGGTCCATCGCGTGCTGGACTGAGACAATCACGCGTGAGAGTGGGACCGTCGCGCGTTGGTTCCTACCTTGACGGATTTTGAAACCTTGCCAGCTTGAGGACTAGGACTGGTATTGATTACCAACCTTGGCCCTGCCAGCCCCCTCAGGGATCAAAACAGAAAATAGAACAAAGGTAAGCTATACCTTTGGTTTTTGAGTTTGAAAGGTGTTGAGCTTTGATGTGTTTGAGGCTTGATTGAGGTGTTTAAGTATTTTGAGGAATGTGAATTTGGAAGGAAAGCACTAGAGCTTGTGCTTAACCTTTCAATTTTTTGGAACCATTTGAATGAAAGACCCATGGGGGTATATATAAGGAGAGGGGGTGAATCTGGTTGGTGCCAGGAGAGGAGTTCAGCCAGTCCACGAGGCCTGCTGAGAGTTACATTGGTGGCCAACTGTCCTCCTTAAGAAAAGTTGGTGGCAGATTGGTCCGTCGTGTGATGGTGCACCCTGGCGCGATGGTCAACGATCAAGCTTTGACTGTTGACCACCACCTTGCAGCTTGACCATCGCGCAAGGATCTAGGAGCAACGAACGACAGTAGGATTTTTGGCCTTTTGAAGTGGCTTAGGATAGGTTAGGTTCAAGGGTTTTGCAAACACTCAAAGCTCAAACACGCTATCATTCCCAGGGTGTTCTTGATCCATTTCATCATCGGGGAATCAAAAACCGTAAGTAAACTAATCTAGAAGCCCAGATTGGGGTGTCTACACCCTTCGACTTTGACCAAAAATTCATTTTAGTCCTTCACCTTTCAATTTCGGAATAAAAATACTTCGACTTTCCAATTTTTTTCAATGTCATCCTTTGGGAATATATACATATTTACACGAAAAATATGGTGTTTGGATCAAGCACCCTACACACATTGGATACCGTTGATTCCCGCGTTGGCCCCCTCATTTTTTTTTATAGAATTTTTGGACTGCTCGGATCGGTCGTTCGATGGCCAGAGATGGCTTGGCACTACCGTCGGTCCCTATAATAGGACTCAAAGAAAACGGATTCTTTCAAAAGAACGACATTGAAAAAATTTGAAAAGTCGAAGTATTTTTATGCCTAAATTGAAGGTGAAGGACCAAAATGAATTTTTGGTCAAAGTCGAAGGGATATAAAGGAAATTTTCCCATTCTAATTTAATGTTTTTGGGTCATGAAGGATATTGGGAATTGGTGAAAGTTGCTTTCAAAGGATGAAAAACAGAAGTTCTTGGACATGGAACAGACGAGCTCAAAGCAATATTTTTTTGGTCAGGCTGACATACCAAAAAATGCCTAACCAAAAAAAGCTCAACAGGTAATCGACTTGGTACATAGTTATTATGGTTTATAACTAACACCATCTTCTCTCATGCATAGAGAGAGGTTAAGTCTTTAAAATAAATCCATCAAATTTGAATGGGACGGTGGAAGTTATGATGCATGGGACTTGCTACTTTGATTTATATGATGAAGAGGAAGTTAGGGACGGTGGATTTATATGGATCCAGATAAGGTGGAATAGACCAATACAATAGGTCTTTGATATTTCTAATAAGATTATTTCTAGAAAATTAGTACAAAATTTTGGAGCTCTCATAAGGCTCCTAGACGGAATGCCCCTTTTGTATATTATATATCTAATTCAATTTGTTCTTTTTCCTTTTCTTTTCTAGAGGAGAATCCAAACAAGGATTTCTCTGGGATCAATTGTGCTAATAGTCAAGAAATTGAACGAACAACAACGTCAAGCCCGATGATCTAGCTTCTCTTGCCACAACCTAATCTCAGAAAAATAGAACTAAGCGAAACTTCATACATTCTTAAAAGAAAGTGTTTTGACCTTAGTCTAAAACCGAGAAGTGTAGTAAGTCACGTCATGCTGGAGTAGGTCCGGTGGATCGAACCAGGGTAAAATAAAGTCGCTCTTGAATAAGAGGAAATTCTCTGGTTCATTACCAGCAATGCGCGTTTGAACCGCACAAGTGACTAGTGAGTCTTGTAACAAGATAGCCGTAGGAGAGAGAAATCTATGGCTAGATTTAATCCTGAATGATGGAAAGTGGAATTGTCTCCGTCGCCATTCTCAGTTACAATTTTAAGGCATAGCTTACACTTTTTTATATAAGAGAAAAGCAATATCGATACTTGCAGAAGGGTTTAGATGTATAGTCCGTGTCCCACTCGATCGGTACCTTACTTGTTACCCTTTCTGCAAGGGGGCTTACTGTTCCAGCTGTCCTGCCAGATTCTATAAACCTGGGATGACTTCGGAAGCCTATGATCAAAAGTGTTAGCTTCTATAATAGCAAAATCACTGAGGTATAGACAAGTGATTTAGCGGTCTTTCTGCATACAGGAAGAAGAGTGAATTATTTCCCTTACAGTCTGTACTCTCGGAACACTGAAAAGTATCAAATTAAAGAAGTTTAAAAGATTTCAATTTGACTCAGTTGAATGCTACTAAGAACCTAACAGTTCATACTTTTCTCTTTCCTTGCAACGTTGTAGGGTTCACTGGATGGTGGTTACTAATGCCTGATTTGATCATGACGGCACAAAACCTATCTTTATTGGATTCGGGTGCATTGTTGCATCAAAATAGGCACTTATAGAAAGTGCACTGGGAATTTGAACAAGCGAAATCGAGCAGACCTGCTCAAGCTATTCGAACAAAAAGGATCCACAGAAGCAAAGGGTGGTGCACCACCTCTTAGCTTATCGATGCTTTACTTTGCTTTCTATTTTCCACTCCATTTGACGAGTGGTTAAGGTAATGGAATTTTGCATTCCAACCCAAGACGAATGAACTCGGCCTTGTGTAGGTTGAGATTTTTGGTTTTCTCTCATTTTAGGCCTTGTGTAGGTTGAGATTTCTGGGTTTCTCTCATTTTAGGTTCAGGTTTTCTTTGGGTCACTTATTCAAGAACAAAAGATTCAACTCAACCAAGAACTCTCTTTTCTGGTTGCCTTCAAAGTTTTCAGCTAGATAGCCGCGAATGGGCAAGACAATAACCCATTTACCAGTTTAAAGGCCTATGAAGGAATGAATGTGTAAAGTCGAGAGTACGCCGTCTGGAAGCGAGGCCAACTCAACAATTCGAATGCTACTCTAGAGTCATAGAAAGACTTCTTTCTTCCTTATTTTGGACCTTAGCTCCATGGGACAATATGCTACTGCTAAAACATGGATGAATGAAAATCTTAGATCAGAACACTATGCATGGATGGTATGAACTGCCTAAACAAGAATGATTGAACGGCTAACTTCAGATATTCACAACCAAGAAGTATTGGATTCTCTTTCGGATAGGCCCTGAAACTAGAAAGAAGGCTGGAATGCCAACAGGCATCTATTATGGCCCACCCATTTGGCAACTTTCTTTTGATGGAACAACAAATCAAAACGGGTATGGGATTGGTATCCTACTGATAGCACAAGGCGAAACACATATTCCATTAGCATTCAAGCTCAACTTCGAAGTCACCAACAATGAAGTAGAATATGAAGCTTGCATTGTTGGGATGGAAGCGAATTGGGAGTAGAAAAATGGTAAGTAATAGGTGACTTCGCCCTAGTGATCTCTCAGTCCACTAGATAATGGAAGGTGAAGGAACAGAGGTTGAATCCATGATAAGCTCATACCCACATTCATGCATGTCCCGAGGGAACATAATCTGTTTGCAGATTCTCTAGCCACATTAGCATCTATGATCCTTGTTGGGGTGAAGTTTAGGCCATTATTGATTGAGCAAAGGGATATGCCCAATTATTTGATGATAGTAGTAGTTGAGCCAGAGGATGAAGACATGGTACATTGATATCCAAGAGTATGTTGAGAATGGTCGTTACCCAAAAAGAGCCACAAAGAAGGATAAGAAAGCAATCCGCAAGCTGTCAGCACAATTTCTTATTTGTGGGGGGAAGTTGTATAGAAGGTCATACTACGGAATGCAGCAACTCTGCGTTGATCAGAAATTCGGGGAGAAAATCATGAAGGATATACATGCAAGTGTTTACGAACCTCACATGAATGGCCACATGCTTGCGAAAAAAAGACTGAGGCAAGGGTACTATTGGACCACCATGAAGTCTGATTGCAATGAGTTTGTCAAGAGATGTCACAAATGTAAGATTCACGCCAACCTTATGCATATGCCACCAATCAAGTTGACCAGCATGACCACACCATGGCCTTTCTTAGTTTGGGGCAATGATATTATTAGGAAGGTGACTTCAAAGGCGTCTAACGGACACGAGTTCATTTTGGTGACTATCAACTACTTCACTAAATGGGTTGAAGCCGTATCCTATTCTACCTTTCCTATCCGAGTAAGAACCATAAGGGCATCATTGTGATGGAAATGGTGATGAACTGCAAAAGCGGTATGAAAAAAAGCTTGTTAGACCATATGAAGCAGGACATCCTTCTCCTTGGAGGTGTAATGCTTAAAGCTCAAGAGATATATTGGAAGGAGTACAAGATTGACATAGAAAGCAAGATAACCATTTCTTCACTGGCTTTAAGCATCTTTCGTATGAAATACTACGATGCTTCTAATTGGCCTATCCACATCCCAAACAAGAATGAAGACAGCTTTATAAGGCATGCCCACTACGGTGGTCATACAGATACATACAAACCAGCCTCTAGGCGAAGAGCACCGAAAAAAAACCTAGCCTAGCTTGAAGAAAGGAAGACTCTGAGGACAACCGAAAGACCATAGCCAAAAGCAAGGGATTCTCGAAGAAGCAATCTCATAGAGCAAGGCTCGGATCAGATTGAATGAGACCAATAGTTAGGAAGCTGAAATGATTACGAATGCTCTATAAGATAAGGGGAAGGACTTGAAAGGCGAAAGGTTGCTTTACTAATAAGATAGAAAGGGTTTTTCTTGAAAGACCAATGACGATGAAAGAGGAGTAGGAGTACGATGGAATCGAGTGATTGATTATGAGATAGACAATGAAAAAGGCATTACTTCTCTTTTGCAAACAAAATGGGAATTAAAAACCAAAGCTGACAATCCCAGACTTTTTGTTAAAAGTCGACCTGCCCCAGTCTCATCCGATGGACTCGGTAGATACTTTACGAATCAAAGCTTCCATTATTCTGGAGTCTTATTTCAATCCATATAATTTACTTCCTCGTGACCAATACAGCTAGTGGGACATAGCACAAACCCTTGCTCAAAGTGTCAGCATTGGAGATTCCGTAACTCGAGATAATCTTAGTCTCCTCGTCGACCTTTTATAGAATCCTGCAAGTCATTTATATATGAAAGCCTTTGAGCTCTTAATGCTGACATAGGTGTAGGGGATGAAAACAGTTGATGCTTCGGATCACTCTGGATTGCAACGGCTTACTCGTGCCTCTTCACCAAAGCCCTAATTCGTCGTCGGAACCCTAATCTACTGGACAGACAAGGGGTGAGCGCATCTTTACTCCTCATAGCAAAGGCCCTCCGATGCCAAAGTCAGTATCACATACTAGCAAATAAACCCTAATTATCAGTAGGAGAACAATATGAATGCAATGTATTGCATACCTTTTACCTTTAGGTTTACCTCGTATTTATAGACATCCGTATGCTTGCTGCCCAAACACCCCTATGGCCCTAGGATTCCTATCTTGTATAGGAACCCAGGATCTCTTAGATTCTCGTTCCCTTATCGGTCTATTAGCTTAGTCTTTTTAGGACTCTTTTCCATAGTTAGCCGAACATCCCATTCACGTTGGTTGTCTTTCCTAGATCCTATAAACTCGGGATCTTATCTTTTACGGAATAACACCGTTCTGGAACCTTCTAGAGCGTCCCTACTGCTTTAGCAATTAAGGTTGCTTCCCCAATGGTTCTCTTCCCTGTTCGGTCATCTCATTGCCGAACAGACTGTCTGGTCCAATGACTTCACATGCAATTGGTCCTTATCACTATATTTGGACAAATGATTTCACATGTCTTTTGTCCTTACAACACTGAACAGATTGCCTGAACCAATGACTTCCTATGTCACTGTTCCATATCGCCCTACCAGGCGGTATGACCTGTCGTATTTACCACGTGCTCCCATATACCACGTGCTCAGCTACTAATTATACCTGTTCGGGAATACCTCCCTACAATTGCTCCCCAGCTTTGCCTATTTGACACTGTTCGGGGAAAACTGATAAAGCTTAAAATTAAACTTTGAGCCGAACTTCTCTGATCCCGGGCAGTCATAACATTAATACTCATTGATGTTTATGGCGCCCTTGTCATCACACCTTTTCAAGAAAATGTTCCTATGTGGCACGTTTCGTACGCCTCGTATTAATTTCGAACTGACATTCTTAGCCAAACGTCGTCAAAACGGCATCCACTCAATACCCATCTCTCGTTACTTTTCATGTAATGGCATGGGAGGAGACGTTTCGTCTCCGTCTTTTTCCTTCTCAAGTTCCAAAAATGGGGTCCTTTTGGGTTTTTCACCCAAAACTCAAATCCTCTCCTTCTCTCTCTATAACCAGGCGAGAGCTTTCTTTCCTTTCTTCTGCCATCGCCGTCGTCTACAACTCGATTTCCTTTCTTCTGCCATCGCCGTCGTCTACAACTCGATTGTATCTCAAGCAACCACCGCAAACAGCTTCGTAAGACTTTCATTCTTGCTTCTTCTTGCATCTTTTCCTAAGATTAGTTCCCATATTTATCAATTTCTTTAGGGTTTTAGTCTTACCCATTTCCAGATTCCTTTGTTCTTAGTATACCCATGGTAGATGAGGGTGATAATGGCCCTATGCCTGGTAAATTTAGGAAACTCTGTGATACCCCTGTCGCTATGTTAACATTTAGGACTAAGTATAATGTCCCCGAAAATGTGGGACTCAAACTTGCCCCCTTAGGAGCAGATAGGGATGCAGGAACATGGGATAGGATGTGTATCCCTATCGTAGAAATTGTCAAGGGTGGAGTTCGTTTCCCCCTTGATCCGTTGCTCCGTCGTGTGCTAAACTGGTATCGTCTTACGCCCATGCAAGTTTCAACAAACTTTTTCCGGTTAGTGATGGGGATCGTAGCCCCAAATAGGATCCTAGGAACCTAACTAGGAATCTGGGACATCCACTGGTGGTATAGCATCGTGCTAAACCCTGAGTACAACACTTACTATTTCAAAGTAAGGAAAGCAGAGAAGCGTTTCGTGCTTAACATGCCAGACTCTGCTCGTGATCACGAGATTGATTTTCTGTATGTCACTGGAGCCTTCGAGCCAAGGGGGGAAGATGGTCAAGTGGTGGGTTTCCACTGTCCCCACATATGGGGCTACCCACATATGCTCCTAATTTGCTTCGTAATTTCTCGTTTTACTGCTTTCCCATAGCTCTTTTGTGTTTCCAACTCACATTTGCACTTGTATTCTGCAGCGGAAAATGCCAATAAACGTCCAAGGCGTGAACCTAACTATGTCCAAACAGCAGAAATCAATAGGATTATGAGGTACATAGGAGAGCCTAGAACATCGACAACCAGTCGGGGCCGCGATGCAAATGTCTTATTAGGCTACGATCCTGCTTACAAAGGGTTCATTAACAGAAGGCTAGCCAACCCGAGTACCAGCGGTGCCTCAACTTCAACTGCTCCCCAGATTAGGGGCTCAAGGTCTGAAGCTGGAGTCACAATCGCCGATCAAATAGGTGAAATCCCTATTTATGAAGGCATCCCTCTGCCGCATGTGGTGCCTAGAAGGTCTTTACGAAGACAAACCGTTCCGCAACAACAAACCGAGCTACCAGCTCCCCTTTGTGATACTAGCCAATCGTCCTCTTACGGGTACTCTTCATCTCCTCCAAACCCAGGTAACATGACTCGACAACCATTGAACCTGAGTTCCTTGCTTACTGTCTCTTCTCGAGGACGAGGTACCTCTTGTAGGGTGGCGTCGAGTGGTCACGCCCCCCCGCCACCTCGTCGTACTAAGGGGTCTTCCATTCGATCTTCTTCCTCCCCTCAGGAACAAGACAGTTCCCTCGAGGCTACTAACGCTCATCGGGACAAACGCCCTAGGAACCAGGATACTGGGGTCCCCAATGCTCATGCTTCTATTTCAACTCTGGAAACTCCCTCATCGAGCATCTCAGTAGCTCACGAGGTCTGGGCCCTTGAACTCATTAGGGGTGATCGTCCGGTAAATGTTGGGGATAGTGCAAGCTCCTCTAAGACTGCACTGGCCCTCACGCAAGGCTTGTTGCTACCCATCGATATGCAAAAAGAATTATCATCTCTTTCTGACCGGTTTGTGCCCACTGGACTTGTCAATAGGATCAAGGTAACAAAAAATTCTCTCACAATTGTAGCTTTTCCTTTCTAGTCATGGCTAATATTCTTATCCTTAACCTATGTTTGGTGTTCCATAGTTTATCCAAAAAATGGTCACGCTGGGATAGAGATTTCAAAAAGCAGAGGCGGAAAGAGTCAGACTGCTAAATGACAACACCAGGCTGCTCTGAACAGTCTCACGGCTGGAGAGAGAGAGGGATAATGCTAAGACGGACTATACTGAAGCGAAAGGCAAACTTGAGACTGCTGAGGACAGCCTTATCAGGCTTTGGCAAAAATTGACAGCACTAAAAATGCTGCATATGAAGAGGGCTATCAGAAGGGTTTCGATGCTACTACGGCCAGCTATGTGGAGCAGATGCCAGCCATACAAGACCAGATCTGGGTTGCTTATTGGGAAGCTTGTTTGACCAAAGTCGGTGTAGCAGATGATTCTCCCCTCTAGATTGAAAACGATCTTCCTAGCGGCTGGGCAGCAGTTACCCATGATCTTTTGGAAGATGATGTTGAACAGTAGATCAAAGATTTCGATGGTGCCGAGGAGAATGTCCATGTTGAGCTTTAGGATGCTGCAATCGAACATGCATCAGTTCGGGAGGTGACCAATGCGACTACCGTGTCAGAGGAAAACGTTGTTGCTGGTAATGGTGTTGTTAACACAGAAGATGCAGTTCCCCTAGAGATCTAGAACCTAGATTGAATTGGTAAGTATGAATATTTCTTCTAACTTTCAGAACAATTTGCAGGTCCTGCGTGACCGTAGTTTTGCAGCCCTGCGAGGCACCAGTACATTCCGCACTTTTATTTTCAATGATACAGGTATTCGGCCCTTTGTGGCGTGACATATGTTTTTCTTGGCATCTCGTGACCTTTGTTCCAACCTTAGGGGTTGAAATTCTAAGTTTAATCGTACTTAGATAATTTCTGCTTACATGTTGGAGTTTTTCACAAGTGTTTACATATTTGGCTAAATGTGCATGTTTTCGTATGCACTTCCAAGTTTGTCATAGTTGGATAAACGCCTATTAATTTTACTAGTACTTTATGAAAAAAGTATTCGTACTTGGATAATTTGCATGTCCTCGTATGCATTCCATGTATTCCTGTACTGGGATAAATTCTTAAGTTTCTCATACTTAGATAAATCTAAGTTTCTCGTACTTAATGAAAAAATGGTCAAGTATTTGTACTTGGATAATTTGCATGTCCTCATATGCACTCCATGTGTTATCCAAGTTTCTTGTACTTAAAGTTTTTCATACTTGTTTTAAGCTTCTCATGCTTTAAACAAAAGCTAAATATCCATCAAGCAAGTGTTTCATATCTGCTTGCGGTACAAGTTTCTTGAAACAGTAGGTTTAAGTTTTCTCAGGCTTAATTTCTCGTATTCAAACAAATCTAAATTTCTCATACTTAACTAACTTTAAGTATCTCGTACTTTAAAGTATTCTGCCTAAATTTCTCGTATTTAAATGAATCTAAGTTTCTCGTACTTAACTAAAAGCAAGCCTTTCAAATGTTTACGAAATTCAAAGAAGTTCAAGTTTAGTCGTAAGCAACTTAGGCATTTCATGCCTCCCTGCTCCCCAATATGAAAAAGAAAAATAATGCCAAACTTCAAATTTCATATTTCCAAAGCAAACATATCAAAAAATTTGATATACTGTAAAGAAGTGACTTTATTTGTAAGCTCAAACTCAAGGGGGCGTTATTCGTGCCCCTTGCAACTAAAAATCAAAGGAGCTTTATTCATAGCTTAAACTCAAGGGGGCGTTATTCGTACCCCTTGCAACTAATCAATAATAAAAACAAAGGAGCTTTATTCGTAGCTTCCACCTAGTTATATTCTAAACAGAACTAAATTCTTTTAAACAAAGAATTTTCTCAGATTATGAACATTCCAAGGCCTTGGCACTGGATTTCCATCCATATCGGCCAATCGATAGGCCCTTATGCCCACAATCTCGGTTACTCGATACGGGCCCTCCCAATTGGCCCCCAACTTGCCTTCGTTGGCCACCTTGGTATTGCCGAGCACCTTTCGTAGTACAAGATCCTTAACACCAAACTCTTGAGGGTGGACTTGTTTGTTGTAGCATTTCATCAGCTGTTCCTGGTAAAAAGCCAAATGCACCAGGGCTCTTTCCCTACTTTTCTCGACGAGATCAAGCTCAATTTTGGAGGGCCCTGTCATTCCACCACTTTCAACTAGTGCAGTCCTATTGGTTGGAAGGCCAACTTCTAAAGGTATGACTGCCTCTGTCCCATATGCCAAAGAATAGGGGGTCTCTCCCGTAAACCTCATAGGAGTCGTTCGATGGGCCCACAAGACAAGTGATAACTCGTCAGGCCACTTCCCTTTAGCTTTGTCCAGCCTTTTCTTAAACCCGTCAAGAATGGTTTTATTGGACGCCTCTGCTTGCCCATTACTCTGAGGGTAGGCTGGAGTTGAGTAATAATTTTGTATCCCATACTGGGCACAAAAAGCTTTTGAATTTTTTCTGGAACTGGGACCCATTGTCAGTAATCAATGAATAAGGGACCCCAAAGCGAGTAATAATACTCTTCCACACGAACCTGTCTATCATAGGTTCAGTGATCTTAGCCAACGGCTCTGCCTCAATCCACTTGGTGAAATAGTCTGTTGCCACCAAAAGGAACTTCCTGTTGCCAGTTGCCTTGTGGAGTGGACCCACGATATCCATTCCCCATTGAGCAAATGGCCAAGGACTCGTCAATGGCACCAAATCTTCTGCTGGTGTTCGAATCATTGGTGAGAATTTTTGACACTTCTCACAAATTTTTACATATACCTTGGCATCTTCCTACATATGTGGCCACCAATAGCCTTGGGTAATTGCCCAGTGGGCAATGGATCTACCTCCAGCATGACTTCCACATGTCCCCTCGTGGATTTCGTGGAGAAATTTCTGCACCATTTCGGGGTGCACACAGAGTAAGTATGGGCCCGTGAAGGATTTTCTATATAACTTACCCTCTGGGGACAGCCAAAACCTTGCAAACTTGGTTTTAATCTTATGAGCTTCCTTTTTATCAGTGGGGAGCGTTTCATCTCGTCAAAACCCCACAATCGGGTCCATCCAACTTGGACCTTGGTTCACGTCCAAGACCAACTCCACACTCCTCCCTATGCTCAGCTCCGTCAGATACTCAACTGCCACCTTTCGTTTGAGTTCCGTTGGAACAGCTACAGCCAACCAAGCCAAAGAATCGACATGAGCATTCTATCCAGAGCTTATCTGTTCAATGTGAACCTTTTCGAAAGTATCAAGTAAATCTTTGGCTGCTTCCATATATGCTGTCATCTTCTCATTCCAGGCTTGGTATTCCCCAGACAGTTGATAAACCACGAGCTATGAATCACAATACACCTTGACTCTTTTTACTTTTAATGTTCTTGCACTCCTCAATTCGGCTAACATTGCCTCGTATTCCGCCACATTATTTGATGCACTGAAACCAAGCCAAACAGATAGTTCAATCATTACTCCTTCAGGTTGAAAAAGCACAACCCCAATTCCTAAACCAGTATTACATGCTGATCCTTCAACAAACAACTTCCATTCCATGGGATCCTGTTCGGCTGAGGCCCTATTCTTCACGGCTAGTGTCCCAGTCTCCTGCGTCTTTCTCGTAGGAGGCAGTGGTGCTAATGCAGGTGAAACTCCGCCACAAAATCTGCCAGCACCTGGCCTTTGATTGTTATGCACGGCTAATAATCAATATCGTACTGGCTTAACTCGACAGACCATGTTGAGATTGTTCTCGAGAAGTCTGCTTTTCGTAGCAGTGATTTCAACAGGAACTCAGTATAAACCACAATCTTGTGGGTTTGGAAATAGTGTGGCAATTTGCTTATGGCTGTCCATAGTGCCAGAACAAGCTTCTCTAGGGGCAGATATCTCGTTTCTGCATCCAACAATGTCTTGCTAACATAATAAATAGGGATTTGCTCGGTTCCCAAATTCCTTAGCAAGACTGCACTTACAACATGTTCAGAAACAACTAAATACAAAACCAGAGACTCACCTGGCTGTGGAGTTGACAAAAGTGGAGCCTCGGCCAGATACTTCTTCAGGTCCTAGAAGGCTTGCTCGCACTCTACTCCCCATTTGAATCCTTCCCTCTTTTTCAATAACTGAAAAAAGGGTCTACACTTATCATTTGACCTGCTGATAAATCTATTGAGCGCTGCAGCCATTCCAGTCAACCTCTGGACTTCCTTTGTGGTTTTGGGACTTTATAGCTGTAATTTGATCAGGATTGGCCTCAATCCCTCTCATGGTCACCAAATGGCCTAGGAACTTTTCGAAACTGACTCCAAATGCACACTTCGAGGCGTTGAGTTTTAGTTTGTATTCCCTCAGGATTTTGAAAGCCTCTTTCAAATCCGCTATGTGTCCCTATTTAGCTTCACTCTTTACCATCATATCATTTATGTATACCTCCATAGTCTTGCCAAGCAGCTTTCTGAACATGATGGTTGCTAGTCTTTGATATGTTGCCCCTGCATTCCTTAGTCCAAAGGGCATGACACTATAACAGTACAACCCTCATGGTGTAATGAAAGAAGTCTTCTCCTGGTCAGGCCCAAACATAGCAATCTGATGATATCCTCGATATGCGTCGAGGAAACTCATTCGCTCGTATCCAACAGTTGTGTCAACCAATTGGTCTATCCTTGGAAAAGGGAAACTATCTTTTGGACATGCCTTGTTTAGGTATGTGAAGTCCACACAGACATGCCAATTCACATTCTTCTTTTTCACAACCACAGTGTTGGAAAACCACTTTGGGTAATAGACTTCCTGTATTATTTTGGCTTCCAACAAACGATCTACCTCCTCTATTACAGCATTAACATGCTGTACAGCTGCCCTTCTATTTTTTTGAATAACTGGTTTATGTTGTAGATCAACGTTCAAATGGTGGCAGATCACACCTGCGTCTACTCCGGGCATTTCTTCTGGTATCCAAGCAAATACGTCAACATGTTCCTTTAAGAAGCTCACCAACTCAGCCTCTTCGTCTGCTGGCAAGGTTTCCCCAATTAAAAAATACCTTTCGGGATCAATCTCGTTGATCTGTATTTTCTTTAGGCCTTCAACCACTTTTTCAGCTGAGCTTCTTCCGACATCTTCGATATTCGGTTGATCCGGTACTTCTAATGTGTAGGGAGGTATTCCCGAACAGGTACAATTAGTCACCAAGCACGTTATGCACCAGGGGCACGTAGTAGGCGTGATAAGCTTATCGCCGGGCAGTGCGATGAATGGCTGTATGGACCAGTGACATGAGAAGTCATTAACCCAGGCTGTCTGTTCGGCTAATAAGGACAAAAGACCTGTGAAGTCATTTTTCCAGATGTAATGACATGGACCAGTTGCATGAAGAGGTCATTGGTCCATGTGGACTGTTCGGCAAGCAGGTAGCCAAAAAGGGAAAGAAGTTGCCCTAAATCATAACGCGGCAAGAATGCTCCAGAAGGTTCCAGAATGGTAATATTCCGTAAAAGAGTGGGATCCCGAGTATATAGGATCAATGCAAGAGACCCAACGTGAGTGGGGTATTCGGGTGATTAGGAGAAAGAGTCCCAAAAGGACTGAGAGTCCCAAAAAGGTTAAGCTATTATACAGATAAGTGAACGAGAATCCATGAAATACTAGGTTTCCCATACGAGGCAGGAATCCTAAGGCAACAGGGATGCTTGGGCAGCAAGCACCCGTGAGACTATTAGTACGAGGGAAACCTGAGGGTAAAAGGTACGCAATATTTGGTGATCTCTTATTGTCTTCCTACTGATAATTAGGGTTCATTGCTAGTTCGTGATACTAACTTAGGCATCGGAGGGCCTTTGCCATGAGAGGCAAAGGTGCACTCACCCCTTGTCTGTTTTGCAGGTTAGGGTTCCGACGAAGAACTAGGGTTCCAGTGTAGAGGCACGTAAAGCCGTTGCAGTTTGGTGTTATCTAGAGCACCAATTGTTTTCATCCCTCTACAATTGGCACCGTTTGTGGGAAACAAGAGAATTCCCTGAAAAGATAACCATGATGGAGGAAGATCTAACCACGCCGTTCAATCCAAAGAACCAGTTAAGTGGTGGAGGGGATAAGTCTCCACCAGGTGCTCCGAGAAAGCCCACTGAAAGGGAGGACAAAGCGATTACGGGCTCCACGAGAAGGAGCAAGTCCCACCGAAGAGAGGCATTAGTGGAACGTTCAAGGAGTGTACACAACAGCGAAGACGTCCTCGATAAAAAGAGGAAGGAAATTGAGGAGTACGCTCGTTTGATTAAAAAATGAGAGTACGAAATACGAGAGTTACAGCGGGTACGAGATCACCCAGAAGATTCCGGACTCTCACGAAGGAATTCTGGAGAAGACAGGCGGGCTCTGCTAGTCCATAAAGAGCCTCATTCACGAGGAAGAAAGAGCAGGAGCAATAGTCCTACCACGAGACGATATGAAGCTTCCCCACGAAGAAGAAGAACCAGAAGTAAAGACCGAACACTAGAAAGGCGAAGGGCTTTTTCACGAAAAAGAAGGAGCAAAGAGCGAAGTTCCAAACCCGAGGAAGAAACAAGGAAGCATCACCGTGACAGGTACGAGAGACCTAATGCTGACTGGGCCAAAGCTACAGCTCACAAAACGAAGGAAAGTGAGGAAGGGACAATGTCTGCACGGGAGGCGGCACAAAAAGCCCTGAGTAACATCGCAGCCTCCCCTTTTGCAAGGAGGCTGCAGGAGGCCAAATTGCTGAGCAGAGTGAAACACGGAGCGTTTGTGCTTTACGAGACAAACACGGACCCTGTGGCTCACATACAGCACTACCAGCAGGCCATGTTCATGCACGATGGCGACAATGCCATTCTGTGCAAGATGTTCCCATCAAGTTTAGGCAAGGTAGCCTTATCTTGGTTTCATAAATTGGCACCATGATCCATACAGGGATGGAGGCAGTTGGCTGAGGAATTCATTGCTCGGTTCCTGACAAGTAGAAAGGCCCCAAAGATGTTTGAGAGTCTTTCCACCATGAAACAGGCGGAGAGCGAGCCGATCAGAGATTACGCAAAGAAGTACTGAGAACTTTCAACGAGATTGAAAGTTGCAGTGAGGAGTATGCCATAGCAACCTTCAAAACCGGTTTGCCTATTCGGGGAGAACTGCGTCGCTCACTGAATAAACATCCGATGGCTACGTTGGCCAAACTGATGGAGCGAATAGAGCAGCACGCCAGAATGGAGGATGACATACTCTGCGAGGACGGCAGGATTGCTGCCGAACAACCGAAGACACTTGCCAAAAAGGTGGATAAGCCTGAGCCCAAGACTTACAAGGAGAGGAAGGACTATGGGTAGGCTAAGAAAAATCCGTAAAAGGAAAAGCAAGCTCCTGATCCCAAATCCTTCTTTTCTATCACTACTGTTTGGAAGGAACCAATTTGTAGGATTCTTTATCGAATAAAGAATTAGCCATACTTCAAGTGGCCCCCAAGTCTAGGCGGGGACAAAGACGCTTAACGTGCTACGAATCAGCACTGCAGCTACCACAAGGATTGGGACCACATGACTGAAGATTGCGAGATGTACAAAAGACACCTTGACGATTTGGTCTCTCGAGGCTATCTCAAAGAGTTTATCCAAGAAGATCCCAAGGAGAAGGGGAAAGCCATGGAACTGGATTACGAACAGAATCCTAAAGGGGTAATCCATATGATACATGGGTTGGCCGCGCCTTATACGAGAAATGAGGTTAGGCTATTACAAAGGCATGTTAAGCACGATCAACATGTGATGTGATTGGGAAATAAGAGAGGACAAGAGAATGACGTATGCAAAGAGGGCATAGTGTTCACAGATGATGATTTGGGGGAAGTTCAGATACCTCACAACGATGCTTTGGTCATAACCCTACGAGTTGGGGAATATGACATCGAGAGGATCCTAGTGGATTCAGGAAGTTGTACAGAGGTGATGTACTACGATGCATTCAAGAAGCTGGGGTTGGCCCAAACGGATTTGGAGCAATCCACAACACCCCTTATTGGGTTTGGTGCAAGAGCAGTTTGGCCCGTTAGAAAGGTAACACTGCCTGTTCGGGCAGGATCAGTTGTTTTGAGGATGGATTTTCTAGTCGTAAACGTTCTTTCTTCCTATAACGCGATTATAGGAAGGACATGGTTGCACAAAATGAGGGCAGTCTCCTCAACTTACCACCAAATGATGAAATTCCCAGGATCCAATGGGATCGAAGTAATTAGGGGCAATCAGAAAGTGGCCCAACAATGGCTGATTTCCATCGTTAAAAAAGCCCCAAAGGCCCACCACGTTCATACATTGGAAGTACCAGATCAACCGACTATCGAGGATGTCGAAAGATGCCTGGCCGATAAAGTAATCGAGGGCCTGGACAAAATTCAGATCAATGAGGGTGATCCCGAAAGATACTTTTTGATTGGGGAATCACTACCAGTAGAGGAAAAGGTTGAATCGATACAGTTTCTGAAGGAGTATGTTGATGTATTTGCGTGGGTACCAGAAGAGATGCCCGGCGTAGATGCTAATATAATCTGTCACCATTTGAATGTTGACCCTCAGCATAAGCCAGTCATTCAGAGAAAACATAGGGCAGTCGTGCAGCATGTGGATGCTGTTGTTAAAGAAGTCAATAGCTTGCTGGAGGCAAAAGCAATACGTGAAGTCTACTACCCCGAATGGCTGTTCAACACCGTGGTCGTGAAGAAGAAGAACGGGAAGTGGCGTGTCTGTTTGGACTTCACAGACCTGAACAAAGCATGTCCCAAAGACAGTTTTCCTCTTCCAAGGATAGACCAATTGGTTGACGCAACAGCTGGCTATGAGCGAATGAGTTTTCTTGATGCATATCGAGGATATCATCAAATTGCTATGTTTGGGCCCGATCAGGAGAAGACTTCTTTTATCACTCCACGGGGATTGTACTGCTATAGTGTTATGCCATTTGGGCTGAGAAACGCTGGGGCGACATACCAAAGACTTGCAACTATCATGTTTAGAGAGCTGCTCGGGAAAACTAAGGAGGTTTACATAGACGATATGGTGGTGAAAAGTCGAGATAAGCGAGGGCATATTACGGATTTGAGAGAAGTCTTTGAAATCTTGAGGAAGTACAAGCTGAAACTCAACGCCTCGAAATGTGCGTTTGGGGTTGGTTCTGGGAAGTTCCTAGGGCATCTGGTGACCATGAGGGGAATTGAGGCTAACCCAGATCAGATTGCAGCTTTACAGAAGCTGCAAAGTCCCAAAACCACGAAGGAGGTCCAGAGACTAACTAGGATGGCTGCAGCACTTAATAGATTTATCAACAAATCAAGTGATAAATGCAGACCCTTTTTTCAATTACTGAAAAAGAGGGAAGGATTTGAATGGGGAGCAGAATGTGAGCAAGCTTTCCAGGACCTGAAGAAGTATCTGGCCGAGCCTCCACTGCTATCGACCCCACAGCCAGGTGAGTCTTTGATTTTGAACTTAGCTGTTTCAGAGCATGCTGTGAGTGCAGTCCTGTTAAGGGATTTGGGAACCGAGCAAATCCCAATATATTATGTTAGCAAGACACTGTTGGATGCGGAGATAAGATATCTGCCCCTAGAAAAACTTATCCTGGCACTAAGGACAATAACGAGGAAATTGCCACACTATTTCCAAAGCCACAGGGTTGTGATTTATACTAAATTTCCACTGAAGTCGCTGCTACGAAAGGCAGATTTTTCAGGAAGAATCTCGACGTGGTCCGTCAAGTTGAGCCAATATGATATTGATTATCAACCACGAACAGCAATTAAAGGCCAAGTGTTGGCTGATTTTGTGGCAGAATTTTCTCCCACAGTAGCTCCCCTGCCTCCTTCGAAAAAGGAACAGGAGAATAAGACATTGTCCACGAAGGATAAAGTCCCAGCCGAACAGGACGATACGGAGTGGAAATTAATCGTAGACAAATCAGCTTGTAATACTAGTTCAGGAATAGGTGTTGTCCTTTTTCCTCCCGGAGGAGTAATGATAGAGTTGTCTGTTCGGCTTGGTTTCAGTACATCGAACAATGTGGCGGAGTACGAGGCACTCTTAGCTGGATTGAGAAGTGCGAAGACTCTGAAAGAAAAGCGAGTAAGGGTGCGTTGTGATTCGCAGCTTGTAGTTAATCAGCTGTCCGGGGAATATCAGGCCCGGAATGAGAAGATGGCGGCATACGTGGAAGTGGCCAAGGATTTATTTGATACCTTCGAAAGGGTCCACATTGAACAGATAAGTTCTGGACAGAATGCCCATGCCGATTCCCTAGCATGGCTGGCTGCAGCAGTTCCAACTGAACTCAAGCGAAGAGTAGCAGTTGAGTATCTGACTGAGCCGAGTATTGGGAGGAGCGTGGAACTGGTCTTGGATGTGAACCAAGGTCCGAGTTGGATGGACCCGATTGTGGAATTTTTACGAGATGAAATACTTCCCGTCGATAAAAAGGAAGCTCATAAGATCAAAACCAAGTCTGCAAGGTTTTGGCTGTCCCCAGAAGGAAAGCTTTACAGAAAGTCCTTCACTAGCCCATATTTGCTGTGCGTACACCCAGAGATGGTGCAAAAATTTCTTCACAAAATACACGAGGGAACATGTGGGAGTCATGCTGGGGGCAGATCCATCGCCCACCGAGCAATTACCCAAGGCTACTGGTGGCTAAATATGCAGGAAGATGCAAAGATGTATGTTAAAATTTGTGAGAAGTGTCAGAAATTCTCACCAATGATTTGAACACCAGCCGAGGATCTGATGCCTTTGACAAGTCCTTGGCCGTTTGCTCAATGGGAAATGGACATCGTGGATCCACTGCACAAAGCAACTGGGAATCGAAAATTCCTCTTAGTTGCGACAGATTATTTTACTAAGTGGATTGAAGCAGAACCACTGGCCAAAATCACCGAACCTATAATAGAGAGGTTTGCGTGGAAGAGTATTATTACTCGATTTGGGGTTCCCTATTCTTTGATCACAGATAATGGGTCCCAATTTCAGAAGAAATTCAAGGCTTTTTGTGCCCAGTATGAAATTCGGAACTACTATTCAACTCCAGCCTACCCTCAGAGTAATGGGCAGGCAGAAGCATCTAATAAAACCATTCTTGACGGGATCAAGAAGAGGTTGGATAAGGCCAAGGGAAAATGGCCCGACGAATGCCTCTTGTTTTATGGGCACACAGGATAACCCCTAGGAGGTCTATGGGAGAGACCCCCTATTCGTTAGCATACGGCACAGAGGCAATCATACCTTTGGAAGTGGGCCTCCCAACCAACAGGACTGCATTGGTTGAGAGTGGGGGCAATGATAGAGCCCTCGAAATTGAGCTTGATCTCGCCAAGGAAAGGAGGGAGAGAGCGCTGGTTCATCTAGCTTCTTATCACGAACAGGTGATGAAGAGCTATAACAAGCACGTTCACCCTTGAGAGTTTGGTGTTGGGGACCTTGTACTACGAAAGGTGCTCAGCAACACCAAGGTGGCCAACGAAGGCAAGCTAGGGGCCAACTGGGAAGGCCCGTATCGAGTAACAGAGATTGTGGGTATAGGAGCCTACAGATTGGTTGATCTGGACGGCAACCCAATCCCGAGGCTATGGAATGTTAATAATCTGAGAAAATTCTTTGTTTAGAAGAATTGAGTTTTACTTTAGATTACACTACGTGATTGTGTGGGAATTACAAATGAAATTCCCTTGTTTTTCTTATTCTACCTTAGTTACGGATTACTCTGTTTTAGTTGCAAGGGGTACGAATAACGCCCCCTTGAGTTCAAGTCTATGAATAAAGACATCCTTTTTCTAAAAATATATTCAGATTTTTGAAATGTTGGTTCTTTAATATGAAATATGGAATATTGGTTTTATTTTCCTTATTCATATTGGGGAGCATGGGATTGGCACGAATGCCATATACGAATATATCTATGCTTGATAAAGGATAACTGCGCACGAACAAACGCTAAAGTATGAGAAACTTGTAAACAAACAGCTGTACCCCTAGTATGAAGACACTTGACATGCGTACGAAAGCATGCAGTTTGTTCGGATACAATCATTTTAAGCCAGTGATTGTGCTAAAGAGTATGAGATACTAAAAGTTCGAGAAACTTACATTTGAGTTTTGATTAAAATGTGAGGAATTTAGATCAAACTTTGGCATGAGATACCTCAAACTTTGGTATGAGATACCTCAAGTACGAAAAACTTGTGAAATGCCTAAGTACGAATATACTTAGTAAAATCAGAGGCTTGGATACGTAAACATGCAAGAAATCAGGAATGAAACACTTGATTGCTGGATACTTGGATTTGTTAACTTATCTGAGCATGAGAAATATAAATCAAAGTACGAGATGCTAAGACAATTAGAGTTTAGATACGCATTCGAATACATGTAGAGAGGTACGAAATACCCACAAAGAACTTAGTGGAAACATTAAACAACCACGAAAGGGTTTGTTACCGAACAGATCGAAAGGGATCTAAAACTTCTATGTCATCACCGAAACAAAAAACAAAGAAAAGAAAAAAAAAGAGCGTTCTTCTAGTGGCTTGCAGGGCCAAAATGACTACGGTCACGCAGGACCTGCAAGTTGTTCTACGAATTGGAAATAACATGCTTACCAAATTTAGTCCAATTCTTGGACCTCAGGAGCAAGTTGGTCTGCAGCCTCTGTGGCAATCTTTGTTGAGATACCATCACCACCAGTATCTCCTTGCTCACCAACGGGATCATTGGCTGATTCCGAACAGGTGACTCTACGACAGCAGTCCTCAGAACTTCAGTAGGCGCATCTTCTTCAGCACCAGCAAAATCTTCGATCTGTTGATCGATGTCATCTTCTGGATTCCCCTGGGATTCATCCACAACTTGAGCACGTTTGCTTGGTAAATCGTTGTCCTCCCAAAGGGGAGAGTCCTCAGCCACACCAACCTTGGTCAAGCAAGCTTCCCAGCTTGCAGCCCAGATCTGGTCCTGAAGTTCTGGCATCTGTCCCACATAGTTGGCCGTTGTAGCATCAAACCCCTCATTATATCCAGCTTCGAAGGCCGCCTTCTTAGTATTGTCAATCTCTGCCAATGCTTCCTTAAGGTTGCCTTCTGCGATCTCAAGGCTGCCCTTGGCCTCAGCATAGTCTGCCTTGGCATTATCTCTTTCCCTCTCGAGCCTCGTGATTGTTCGGAGCAGCCTTATGTTGTCGTTAAACAATTTGACCCTTGTAGGGAGGTATTCCCGAGCAGGTATGATTACTCACCGAGCACGT
>BPLS01000134.1:1096460-1108155 GCA_019656275.1 Rhododendron kiyosumense
AGGCAAAGGTGCACTCACCCCTTGTCTGTTTTGCAGATTAGGGTTCCGACGAAGAACTAGGGTTCCGGTGTAGAGGCGCGTGAAGCCGTTCCAATTTAGTGTTGTTCAGAATGCTAATTGTTTTCATCCCCCTACAACCCTCTCAGTCTCGGCAGCTTGGAATTTCTGCCCCAGCGTCACCATCTTCTGGATAAACTGAGGAACTCAAAAGAATCGAACGTCAAAATTCTTACAAACCACGAAAAGTGTAAGAGGTAAACTTATGTAACTAAATACCTTGATCCCACTGACGAGTCCGTTGGATACAAGCCGATCAGGAGATGATCCGGCCTCCTTCTGCATGTCGACGAGCAAGAGTAACCCTTGTGCAAGAGCCAATGCCGTCTCAGAGGAGCTGGCGCTATCACCAGCATGCACGGGCCGATCACCCCTAATGAACTGGGGGGTCCAGCTTTGAGGTAATGCTTGCGGTCTGGGCGAGACAGGAGGCTGGCTCGAACCTGCTGGGACGTCCCCAGAGCCTTCACTCCTCGGGCGTTTGTCCCGGTGAGCATCATCACCTTCGTTCAGTGCGTCAGACTCGCGGGGAAATGAGGAGGATCGAGTCGAACCACCCCTGTTACGACGGGGTGGTGGTGGAGCGTGCCCGGTCGACGCTGCCCGGCCAAAGCCACGCCCACGGCTGCGGGTAGGAACAGACAAAAGAGAACTTAGGTTTAAGGGCTGGTGGGTCATTGTACCTGGCGAAAGAGGCGAAGCTGAGTACCCGGGCGACGAAGATTGGCTGGTGTCGCATTCGAGGGCTGACTGTCCGGCTTGATGTCGTGTGGACCTTCTTAGCCGCAGACGAGGAAGCGGGACACCTTCTGAGATAGGGACCTCACCAGGCTGCCCGGCAACCGTAACTCCAGTGTCACGCCTCAAACTTGATGGCTGGGGAGCAGTTAATGTGGAAGCAGTGCTGGTACTAGGATTGGCGAGCCTTCTGTCGATGACCCCTCTATATGCAGGATTGTATCCTAGCAGCACGTCAGCATTACGACCCCTACCAGCTGTTCGGGTGCCAGGCTCCCCTGTGTATCTTAGAACTCTGTTAATGTCCTCTGTTCGAACGTGACTTGGAACGCGTTTGGGCCTTTTATTGACATTGTTAGCTACAATGTCGAAATTTAAAACAAAGTTTACAAGCATGGAAAAGCTACGAGAAAGCAGTAAACGAAGAATTACGAGACAAAATCGAGAGCATACGTGGGTAACCCCATATGTGGGGGCAGTGCAAACCCACCACTTGGCTGTCTTCCCCTATTGGCTCAAACGCTCCAGTTACGTAGAGGAAGTCGATCTCGTGGTCACGAGTAGAATCTGGCAGGTTTAGCACGAGACGCTTATCTGCCCACCTAACTTTGAAATAAAATGTGTTGTACTCAGGGTTTAACACTATACTGTACCACCACTGGATATCCCAGATCCCTAATTGGGTCCCCAGAATCCTATTTAGGGCTATAATCCCCATTACCAGCCTAAAAACGTTTGTTGAAACTTGCATGGGGGTGAGGCGGTACCAGTTCAAAACGTGACGGAGTAGGGGATGAAGGGGAAAACGGACTCCGCCCTCGACAATTGCTACAATGGGAATGCACATCCTGTCCCATGAGCCGCCATCCCTGTCCGCCCTCAGAGGGGCGAGTTCGAGCCCCACATTGTCAGGGATGGCGTATTCTGTCCTAAAAGCCGCCATGGTTGTAGGGTTCTCGCAAAGTTTTCTAAACTTACTGGGTTTGGGAATGTTATCGTCTCCATCCGCCATGGATACTTAGAAAGCTTTACGAGTCTAAGAAATAAAACCCTAACGGCTGGAAGATCTAAGGATGAGAAACCTTAGAAATAAAGCGAAGGAAAGTAAGAACGAGAATCTTACGGAGTGGCTGCAGTGGTGGCCTGAGATGCAATCGAGTAGCAGACGGCGGCAATGGCAGAAAGACAAAGAAGTAAGCTTTCGCCTGGTTGTAGAGAGAGAGAACTAAAGATTCGGTTTCTTTTTTGAAAACCAAAAGAAACCCTTTTCTGGGGTTTAGGTGTAAGGGACGGAAATGAAACGCCGCCCCCTACGCCGTTACAAGAAAAGTAACGGAAAGAGGGCATTAAAAGACGCTATTCTGACTTAAATGCAAGACGTACGAAATACGCCACATGGAGTCATTAAACCAAATTGGTATAATGACAGAGACACCAAACAGCATCAATGAGTATTAACACAAATGACTTCTCGGGGTTGGACAAGTTTGGTCTAGAACGTTTGTTTCTAAAAAGTTTCACCCATTGCCCCCGAACAGAGGCAGATGGATGAAGCTGGGGAGCAATTGTAGGGAGGTATTCCCGAACAGGTACAATTAGTCACCAAGCACGTGATGCACCGGGGGCACGTAGTAAGCGTGATAAGCTTATCGCCGGGCAGTGCGATGAACGGCTGTATGGACCAGTGACATGAGAAGTCATTAACCCAGGCTGTCTGTTCGTCTAATAAGGACAAAAGACCTGTGAAGTCATTTGTCCAGATGTAACGACATGGACCAGTTGCATGAAGAGGTCGTTGGTCCATGTGGACTGTTCGGCAACGAGGTAGCCAAACAGGGGAAGAAGTTGCCCTAAATCATAACTCGGAAAGAATGCTCCAGAAGGTTCCAGAATGGTAATATTCCGTAAAAGAGTGGGATCCCGAGTATATAGGATCAATGCAAGAGACCTAACGTGAGTGGGGTATTCAGGTGATTAGGAGAAAGAGTCCCAAAAGGACTGAGAGTCCCAAAAAGGTTAAGCTATTATACAGATAAGGGAATGAGAATCCATGGGATACTAAGGTTCCCATACGAGGCAAGAATCCTAGGGCAACAGGGATGCTTGGGCAGCAAGCACCCGTGAGACTATAAGTACGAGGGAAACCTGAGGGTAAAAGGTACTCAATATTTGGTGATCTCTTATTGTCTTCCTACTGATAATTAGGGTTCATTGCTAGTTCGTGATACTAACTTAGGCATCGGAGGGCCTTTGCCACGAGAGGCAAAGGTGCACTCACCCCTTGTCTATTTGCAGGTTAGGGTTCCGACGAAGAACTAGGGTTCCTTTACAAGTTCCGGTGTAGAGGCACGTAAAGCCGTTGCAGTTTGGTGTTATCCAGAGCACCAATTGTTTTCATCCCTCTACATAATGTATGAACATGATGGGCTTTTGGGGCTTTTTAATGATGGAGATAAAACACTGTTGGGCTACTTTTTGGTTGCCTCTAATTTCTTCAACCCCATTAGATCCTGGGAATTTCACCAACTGGTGATAAGTTGGGGACATAGCCCTCATCTTGTGCAGCCAGGTCCTCCCTATGATCACATTATAGGAAGAAGGAACATCTACAACTAAGAAGTCTATCCTCAACACCACTAATCCAGCCCGAACAGGCAACGTTACTTTCCCAAGAGGCCAGACTACACCTACACCGAACCCAATCAGGGGTGTTGTAGATTGCTCCAAGTTCGTCTATGCCAGTCCCAGCTTTTTGAACACACCGTAGTACATTACCTCTGTACAACTCCCTGAGTCCACCAGAATTCTCTCGATGTCATATTCCCCGATTCGTTAGGTTATGACCAAAGCATCGTTGTGGGGTATTTGTACTTCTCCCAGATCCTCATCTGTGAATGCTATGCTTTCGTTGCACACATCGTTTCCTCGCCCTCTTTTGTTTCCCAATCGCATAACGTGCTGGTCATGCTTGACCTACCTTTGGAGTAGCCTAACCTCATTTCTCGTATAAGGTGCGGCCAACCTATGTATCATATGGATTACCCCTTTAGGATTCTACTCATAGTCCAGTTCCATGGCTTTCCCTTTGTCCTTGGGTCTTCCTGGATGAATTCCTTGAGATAGCCCCGAGAGACTAAATCGTCAAGGTGTTTCTTGTACATTTCACAATTCTCAGTCATGTGGCCCCAATCTTTATGGTAGCTACAGTGCTGATTCGTAGCACATTTTGCGTCTTTATCTCCGCCTAGACTTGGGGGGCCATTTGAAGTACGACTGATTCTTTATTCGATAAAGAATCCTATAAATCGGCTCTTTCCAAACCGTAGTGATAGAAAAGAAAGACTTGGGATCAAGAGCTTGCTAATCTTTGTACGGCTCTTTCTTCTCCTGCCCGTACTCCTTCCTCTCCCTATAAGTCTTAGGCTCTGGCTTATCCACTCTTTTAACAGGTGTCTTTGGCTGTTCGACTACGATTTTGCCATCCTCCTTCCTTGCATGTTGCTCTATCCTTTCCATTAGTTTAGACAACGTTGCTACCGGATGCTTATTCAGCAAATGGCGTAGCTCTCCCCGAACAGGCAAGCTAGTTTTGAAGGTGGCTATAGCATACTCTTCACTGCAATTTTCAATCTCGTTGAAAGTTTTCCAGTACTTCTTTGCATAATCTCTGATCGGCTCACCTTTTGCCTGCTTCATGGTGGAAAGGCTTTCAAATGTTTTTGGGGCTTTCCTGCTTGTCAAGAACCGAGCAGTGAATTCCTCGGCCAGCTGCCTCCATCCTTGTATGGATCGTGGGGCTAGTTTATGGAACCAAGACAAGGCTACCTTCCCGAGACTTGAAGGGAACATTTTGCATAGGATGGCGTCATCCCCATCGTGCATGAACATAGCCTGCTGATAGTGCTGTATATGGGCCACGGGATCCGCGTTTGTCTCGTAAAGTACAAACGTACCATGCTTCACTCTGCTCGGCAGCCTAGCCTCTTGTAGCCTCCTTGCAAATGGGGAGGTTGCTATGTTACTCAGGGCCTTTCGTGCTGCTTCTCGTGCAATCACTGTCCCGTCTTCAAATTCCATTGTTTTGTGAGTAGTGACTTTGCCCCAATTAGCATCAAGCCTTTCGTACCTGTCCCGGTGATGCTTCCTAGTCTCCTTCTTTTCGGGGGTGGAATTTCGGCTTCTACTCCTTCTTTTTCGTAAAGGAGCCCTTCACCTTTCTGGTGTGGGTCTCTTACCTCTATTCCTCCTTTTTCGTGGAAAAGCTTCGTATCGCCTAGGGGTGGGACTCCTGCTCCTGCTCTTTCGTCCTTGTGAGGGAACTTCTTTGCGGACTACAAGAGCCTGCCTGTCACTCCTGGAATTTCTCTATGAAAGTCCAGAATCCTTTGGGAGTTCTCGTACTCGTTGTATCTCCCGAATCTAGTATTCTCGTTTTTTGATTAAACGGGCATACTCCTCGATTTCTTTCCTCTTTTTATTGAGGACATCTTCACTATTATGTATGCTTCTTGAATGCGCAATTGATTCCCCTCTTTGGTGGGACTTGCTCTTTCTCGTAGAGCCGGTCGCCGTCCTGCCCTCTTTGTCTTTGGAATTATCTGGGAATATCAGAGGATCATCTCTGCTTGTTGATTTCCTGCCATGTCTACCAGTGGGCTTTTTCGGAGCACCTGGTGGGGACTTGCCTCCTCCCCCACCTAACTGGTCCTTTGGATTAAATGGCGTGATGGGATCTTTTTCCATTGTGGTAGTTTTTCCGGGAATTCTATCGTTTGCCACAGATGGCACCAATTGTAGGGGGATGAAAACAGTTGATGCTTTGGATCACTCTAGATTGCAACGGCTTACTTGTGCCTCTTCATCAGAGCCTTAATTCATTGTCGAAACCCTAATCTACAAGACAGACAAGGGGTGAGCGCACCTTTGCTCCTCGTAGCAAAGGCCCTCCGATGCCAAAGTCAGTATCACGTACTAGCGAATAAACCCTAATTATCAGTAGGAGAACAATATGAATGCAATGTATTGCGTACCTTTTACCTCTAGGTTTACCTCGTATTTATAGACATCCGTATGCTTGCTGCCCAAGCACCCCTATGGCCCTAGGATTCCTATCTCGTATAGGAACCTAGGATCTCTTGGATTCTCGTTCCCTTATCGATCTATTTGCTTAGTCTTTTTAGAACTCTTTTCCATAGTTAGCCGAACATCCCATTCACGTTGGTTGTCTTTCCTAGATCCTATAAACTCCAAATCTTATTCTTTTACGGAATAACACCATTCTGGAACCTTCTAGAGCGTCCCTGCCACTTTAGCAATTAAGGTTGCTTCCCCAATGGTTCACTTCCCTGTTCGGCCATCTCATTGCCGAACAGACTGTCTAGTCCAATGACCTCACACGCAACTAGTCCTTATCACTATATTTGGACAAATGACTTCACATGTCTTTTGTCCTTACAACGCTGAATAGATTGCTTGGACCAATGACTTCCCATGTCATTGGTCCATATCGCCGTTCATCGCCCTACCCGGCGGTATAACCTGTTGTATTTACCACGTGCTTCCATATACCACGTGCTCGACTACTAACTATACCTGTTCAGGAATACCTCCCTACAATAGGCAGGATAGAGGGGTCAGTTGGAGATGGGATTGCACTTTTGATAGTGCTTCTCGATATTCTATCCAGAAAGGGATGTGTTGATCCCAACTCTTTTGAGCTTCGCGATAGCTCTCTATCATTTGAATTACTCATATATATCCTATGAATTTCATTTCGCTCCAGAAACTCTTCTAGTAGAAGTTCGAATCCGTTCGCTTCGGATATTGATTGGTCTTGGTTTGACATGGTTTATGCGTTACTGGTTCCCGGAAGAGTTAATATCTCCATTAACTAATGGAACAATTACCTATTCTATCTGATTCACTGCCAATACCCAGAAAATTTGGTATTTAGATTCAATTGCGACAAGAGCCCGTTCGAGAGCAGGGGCAGAAAGATCTTCTACTTTTATTGCATCATTAGCTGATTCAATTGCTATAAGTTCTAAGCCTCAGTCATCTATTCTATTAATGCAGCCTTACGACTGTTTTTCAATCCATTATTTTATTTGCCGCATTTCATATAAAGGAAGACCTAATCTTTCTACTCTACTAGTTTTATGAAATATCGAGTTACCTCCCCCTTATGGATTCTCTTTCGGATAGGCCCTAAAAGGAGGAGGAAGGCAGGTCTACTTGGGTAGCTCAATTCCAAAGCGTAGCTGAAGTTGGGGTGGGGCTAGGCATAAAAGCTTTTGTGGAATAGGAATAGCGAATGCAAGGACAAGAGAAAGGGTAATTTACCTTTTTAACTAATGATGAATTCTGACAGCTCTTACCGGGATGTTTTCTAACTTTAGGAGCACAAGCTAATTCCATCTCACATCGAGAGTAACTCCTTCTTGTTCAGGGTCATCAAATGAGAGATCTTCCTCGACTTCGAGAATCGGTCAAGCGGGGCGCTACCCTCGACTCACCCCTCTCTCTATAAAAAAACCCCTACCTAGAGGAGAGTAGAAGCTCCAGGATGAGTATGTCCTGGATTCTCGGATTCATTCTCGTCTTGATCCACCATGGAATTTTGGAAATCTGCAAAAACATTCTAGGGGAGGGCTCGTACTTCTCAAAGATCACAAGGTGCTAAAATGGCAAGATATCTTGGATCTTTCGATTTTTGTGAAAGGGATGCTCTTTTCATGTTATTGCTTAAAAAAATGACTCTATTTGATGTCGATTCATCCACACTTCCATTCCTTGTAAAGGAAGGATAACTCCTTGCTGGTTGGGAGTTGTATGAGCGGTAATGTCCACATACAGCTCCGTGAGAAGGGCAGCGGACAGAAATGGCCTTGTTGTACCTCACTCCCGTCTTCAATGGGGTTTGCTCTTTTTTTTTTTTTTTTGGAGAGTATGCCAATATGATCTTAATGAGGTGCTGGGCTTTGCATCTGACATTCATTGGGCTTCCCCCTTCGGGAGCTTGCGTCTTGGCCTTTTTTTGCTATAAACCCCTCCGGCCGAAGACTAGTGGTAGGTGGTCCGACGAAGCTTTCAGAGAAGGGTAGCCTAGTCATGACCCTTCTTCCTCTATAACTCTTAGCTCCTAACATAAAAGGTAGGTTACTTGACTCTGAAAAGAAGACTCTTTCAACCAACAGTTAAGGTCAATAGAAGGCCTTAAACCCAAGTTCTAACACCAGAGCTACAGGTCCAATCTGAGGGTAGTTAAAGCGGATAAAAAAATCGATAAAGTCTATGTTCAGTGACAATCCTTGTTGGTACTAATGGAGTCTCCATCTCCACCTTTTCTGTCTGCTCCTCCTCATCCTCCACCTGCTGTGGAGTATCCGGCTCTATGTTCTCCTTTTGCTGTAACATCCTAGACTCATCGAATGTTACATCCCTGTTTATGATAAGTTTCCTGGATTCGGGACACCAAAGCCTGTATCCCTTAATCCCTCCAGGGAAGCCAACGAAAATAGCTTTCTTGGCTCTCGAATCCAACTTCGATTCTGTAACATGATAGTATGAAGAACAACCCCAAACATGCAATACATCGTAGTTTGAAACTGGTTCTCCAGACCATACCTCCATGGGAGTCTTTCCACCGATAGCTGCTGACGGTAGCCTATTGACAAGATGACAGGCATATTTCACAGCTTCTCCCCAAAAGGCCTTGGTCAACTCGGCATTGGACAGCATACACCGGACTTTCTCCACCAAGGTGCTATTCATGCGTTCTGCTACTCCATTCTGCTGCAGCGTGCCAGCAACTGTGAAGTGTCTCACTATCCCTTCCTCCTGGCATACTTGAAACTTGGAATTTTTCTTTCTACGCATCCTTTAATAAAGTTTCTTTCGTGCCCTTTCTTTCAAGAATCCCTGTAAATCAAAAAAGTCAAACCCTTGGGGTCTTGCTTCGAAGGAAAAGGGGAGATGAGTCACATTCAGATGAGGTGGGTTGACTTCTCAGGCCATCAATCCCATTACCAGATAGGGTGTTTGCTCGACCGGATCAATGGGTGGATATAAAGGACCTCGGCCCACTTCACTACTTTCATGGCCTGGAGGCATCTCCTTTTAGCTCTGGTTTACACCTTTCACAAGCTCATTACATTGTTGATCTTCTGCGTCACAGCTCTATGGATGAGTCCCTGCATGTAGAGACCCGTATTTTCTGAAAATAATTTAAGGGCTTTACGAATGCTATGAAATTGAATAAATGGGAAATTGTGAGTTTATTTGATTTGGGACTTAAATGATAGAATTATTAATTGAGGAAGTGTGAGTGCAATTGGTTTGTGTCCTAGTATATATATGTGTGTGTGTATGTAGGGAATCAAAATCCCGCCTCTTTTCTCTCTCAACTCTCCCGATCTCTCTTCTTTCTCTCGCCCTATCTCTCTCTCTTGCTCCATCACTCGAAACCTCACCCCAAACATGAAACCCATGAAGATTAACCTCCAATACATCTTCATTTAGCGGCCTTGAGTTTGTGTCTCGATGGGTTAGGCGTGCAGAGGCGTATTTTGGTTCGTTCGAGTTTTCGGAGTTTAGAGCTTGATCAATCTCTTCGGGTTCGGCTTTGATAATCAAGGTAGGGAAATCTAACTATCTTTAAGTGTTTATGATTTGATTGTGTGCATGACTCGTGCCTTAGTTCGTTGAATTTTGAAGTTATGCTCTTTCTTGATTTTCTGCAAATCGCACACTGTAATGCAGTGGTACCGATACCAACTTTTTGAGGTACCGACTCTAATTGCTCACTGGATTGGTTTGGTACCGATACCTATTTTTTGAGGTATTGGTACCAATGACTCAAAAAGCTGTTTTGAACTTCATTGGTCATTCGTCGATTGTGTTGATCTCCCAACACTTCTAACACCTCTGAACCACTCCTGAACATTGAAGTATGTATTCTTTTTGTTGCTAGATGTTCTTTCATTCATAACTTCGTGTTGGGCGAAAGTTGGATATTATAGTACTTTCGATTGATTATCAATATTGAATGAGATTCAAACTTGAAACATTTTTTATCGTTGCTCGAACATACATTTTTATTGAACTCATATCCTATTGTTTCATTCCATCCTTATTACTATTCGTATAGACTCTTGCATTGTGGTTCTTTCTCTAGGGTTATAACGCACTTGTTCATGAGTTTGATCGTAATCCTTTATGTTGGACACCTAGTATCAAAATGTTTGAACATAGACAATCGTGGAGTATTAGAATGAGAATCATGCTACGTTATGAATGATCCGTGAATGATTGGGACACTTGAACACAGATTATGAAATGATGACGATAATGAGAAATGTGAGATGATCTGGTTAACCAATAAACTAATGTTAAAATGGTGATGTCTCGAGTTGTTATCGGTATGAGATAGGTTAATGCGAGATAGGACATGATGGAAGTACTCATTGATATGCAGGTGTCACTCTCATAACGATCATCATAGGGTTGACTCTATTGGGAAATCGTATCGATTTGTTTGCATTGTGACTATATGTTGAATATGGGAATAGACTCGGGTATAGCTGTGGTGACCCCAGTGCCCTATGAATGCAGGAATAGACCCGGGTAAAGTCGTGGTGACCCAATTACTCTATGAAAGAGGGAATAGACGCGGGTAAAGCTGTGGTGACTCTACTGCTCTACGGATTTGAGAATAGACCTGGTTAAAACCAAGGTGACTCTCTTCTGATTTGACTCAGGAAAAAGACCCGGGAAAAGCTGTGGTGACCCTAAGGGCGAAGTTGGTTGTATTGAACTAAGAATCTGAATATCATTGTAGTATATGGTGACTAGAGGAAACGGATGTCGTGTGTGGTGTTGAACACGCTATTCTTATTATTATCTGTCAATCGACTATTCATTTGGTATGGCATTTGGCAAAGAGACATAATTAACCTATTGTAGTGTGACACGTTGAGGAAGACCTAAATGAGGATCCACACGTTAGGCTATAAACGAGAACCCGACTGTAGGGGCAGGATAGATGATGAGACGTTACATAAAAGTAAGAGAGTTGGTACGAGGGAGTCCTTCGAGTTCTTAAACGTCTTGACTATATAGTTTGCTCATGGTTGGCTCTAATTGCCATCTCCTACCGATGTGATCTTCTTCCTTGCACTTGTCTTCTCATACATACATAAAGTTAGAGTAGATTTTAACCTGCAGCTTTATTCCCAATGAGCTCATACCAACTACAACTATCTCAAAAACTCCAGGAAAAACAGAAGAACCAACAATTACATCATAACCAACACGGGTTAATCATCTAGAAACATGATTGGAATTGGAAGCTTCAAAGCTTCAAATAATTTGAATTAAGGGATTGAAGTACTTGAAAAAGTAAGCAACCTAGAGTTTTACACATGATAAGCTAAGTTCATAACCAAGCAAATATCTCATTAGCATCGTAATCCAGTGCCATAATTATCTCAGTTGAGACAAGGGTTCAGATTTTCTGTGTCACGCCCTGAATTTTTAACATAATTATAAATGATTTCCATAATAAAATACTCACAATATCCGTACTGTACCCAAAATATTACTGTTTTCTCATTCCCATAACCGTCCTTTCAAGCTCACAAAGTTTTCAAAATATTACTACATAGGCTCAACGGCCCCAAATTAACATAAGTATCAAATGCCGAAAGAGGATTAAGGGTTACAATATTCCAAATCAAAAGAATTACAATTTAGTTACAAATATATCTTTTAAAAGAAATTTGCGGAGATTGACCAGTAACTTCTTGGTTAGCTTTCAAAAGTAGTGACCACACTCCAAGCACTTCAAGCAATGCAAGCTATGGTTCCGGATTAGTACCTGAAAATAATATAAAGCTTGAGC
>BPLS01000134.1:1108555-1165235 GCA_019656275.1 Rhododendron kiyosumense
GTGAGTACACGTTATCACAGAAACAAAGTCCTACCGGTAGAGAAAAACGTCCTACCAGTAGAAATCAAGAAATTTGGCGATTTGTCACTAGTTAACAGATTTTGATCCAGACCAAACAACAACCCAAACAAGCTCAAACAAAGCATGGAGATACTCAAATAGGATATAGGAGAACCCAAATAACATATAAAGAGAGGTAGAATTCCCTACCTCGAGTACCCAAACACAAATCGAACCAATGGAGCAAGCCTTGCTTCCGGAGTTCCAAACCAAGCAAAAATACTCCAAACCAAGTCCTATTCAACACGATACGAGCCCGGATACGCACGTAGATGATGGGGTTGAGAGTGATTGTTGTGGGTTTTGAGTGATTGGGTGAGAGAGTGAGAAAGATCGAGAGAGAGAGAGAGAACTGAGAGATGAGATGAAAAGAAAAAGGGAAAAAGTAAAAAAAAAATCTTTCCCCAGGTAACATATACACGGCACACACACACACACAATTACACTAGCACCCCTGATTTTGTCAAAACTTTGCACAAATAACCCCACATTCGTAATTAAACCATTTTCGTCCTTTTCTTTTCTTTTATTACAACTATCGAAATTAAATAAGAAATTTACGGGTCTCTACATTCTGGATTACTGATATTTTCAGATTCAATTTTCCTAGTGTAGCTCAACCTATCATTTTCAGGTATATTGCAGGTCACTATCATGGAGTGCTTGGAGTGCATGTTGTTGTTATCGATTAAAGCTATTTTTGGAAGCATTTATCTATCTTGTAAACTAAACGGCATTGTATTGTATTTTCTACTGAGGAACTCTGTAAGTATTAAGCAGGTTTGTGGATTTGGGGACTAAACTATCTTTTGGGTTATTAATTGTAACTCCGGTGAGGATTTTAATGGTTAAATATCATTATTATTTATGTTGAAAATCGAGGGCATGACACTGTAGTACAGCTTTTGTAGAGACCCGTATTTTCAAAAATAGTTTAAAGGATTTATTAATGCTAAAATATGAAATAAATGAGGGATTTATTGAATTATTCGATTTGGGGTCAATGTGGGAAGGTTGTTTGTAGAGGGGTGTCTGTGCAATTTGTGAGGTGTGTTAGTATATATATGTGTGGGTGTGAATGTAGAGGAGTAAAATACTCCTCCTACTCTCTCTCTAACTCCCGGTCTCCCTCCCCTCTCTCGGCTCCTCTCCCTCTCTCACCCCCATCACTCAAAAACTCCACCCCAAACTCAAAACCCAAGACAATCAACCTCCAATTCATCATCTACGCGCGTATTGGAGCTCGTACATCGTTGGCTAGTGCTCGGTGGAGGTGTATTGCTCTGGGAGTCGATTTTGGAAGCTAGGGCTCGATCTCTCGTGGGGTTCGGCTAAGATACTTGAGGTAGGGATTTCTTACTCTCTCTATGTGTTTATGGGTTGATTATGTGCCTTGATCGTGCTGTGGTTCGTCGTTGTTGTTGGGATTTCGTTGTTGAAAAGCTGAAAATCTGCAGAAAAGTTCTGTGGGATTGATACCCTCAAAAGGGGTATCGATACCCCTCTCGTCTCTGGACCAGATTCTGGCCAGGTATTGATACCGCCATCTAGGGTATCAATACCCCCTTTTTGTTCCAGACAGATTTGGTTCCTTTGTTCATTTTCGTGCTCGTTTGAACCTCGAACACCTCAAACATCTTTTGAATAGTTTCAAATCACTTCCAAACTCGATTGTTTGTACCTCGAAAGAATCATTGACCAATCGAGCTCTTTAGGCTCTTGTCGTAACTTATAAAGTGTAATATTAAACGATTAGGATAACCGTACATTATTTACGCTTTTAGTTTATTGAAGTGGATGTTGTGGCATGTCTTATTGATTGATATAGACTTGTTAAGTGCCATAGCAATGACGTAATGATTGGTGGATTGACAAACGTATCGTGGAGTTGTTATTGACTATCGTCGGTTATAAAGTATATCGTGGGGTGCATGGTTGGTCGACATGGACTTGCCTAGTGGTCCGAAAGAGAATAGTTAACTCGTATTATCGTGCTTCATCTTGTTGATCCTCCTATGCTCTTTGACACTCGTTCTATAAGGTTTTCGTTTCGAAACTAGCCGGTGGTGTCGTGGGGTCGTTGTGGGTCCAGTACGTAGCATATGGCGATGTAATAGATTTAGAGGAACAACGTGAACCTAAAGTATTTATCAATGTGCAATGGGGTGCGCTTATGAGTTTGTATACATTGTTGTAATGATATAAGAACGAATGCGACTTGGGAAGTGACATCTGCTTATAAACGGTTTGATAATGCTTTTATGTTTACGTGAATTGAAAAGTTTGAATTGAGGGTCCTGCAACGCAAGGTGTGGTAATGCGGAGACTCTAGAGGGCCCGCAACGCAAGGTGTTGTAATGCGGAAACCCAGGTGGAGAGAATTCAACGTGACGCAAGGGGTGGTAACAGTTGAATGTCTCGCTTGATGAAGAGAATTATGGTTGACTATGGAAGTTTGTGTTGACGTTTGGATTGTTTGTTAACTAAGATTGTGGCTGCTGAAAAAGTGAATGAAAGGTTGATTCTTTTGAGATTTTATTAAAGAAAGTAATTTGTTTGAAAAGAGGATTTTTATTGAAAATCCTCCGGTATTCTTAAGCGAATCAATGGATCCGGTATTTGGGTACAAATCAACGGATTCCGGCATTCAAACTTGAATCAACGGAGTTTGACCCGAAGTGGTCTTGAGATTTCCCAAAAATTGTTTTGGAAATAAAAATTGAAGTTTTATGGAAAAATGGTTTGATGACGAACAAGGTGAAAACAAGAAAGATTGTGGTATTATACGAAAAACGATGCGATGATTGAGGATTGATTATTGATTGATGTAAACTGATGCGAATTTATTAAAGTTGCTAGTTTGATGTGAGAATAGCAAGGAATATTTATAAGAAGTCTGGAATGTTGTAGTCGTGGTTCGATTGTTCTTGGTGGTTAATCATTGTTTCTCGTAATCACTTATTGACACTCATTCAGTCTCGGTTCATATGTCATCGCATGTTCATATAGCTTGAGTATAGAGATTTCTACTGGGCTAGTGTAGCTCAACAAAATCCTTCTTTTCAGGTCTAAATGCCGGGCAGTAGATTACATGCTATGCTGTGATTGGACTTGAAGTTTTGGAAGCTAGTTAGACTTAGTTGCTCTCTCTCATCTATGTAATAGACTTACTTTCGGTTAAAGACGACTTTGTAGCCAATTCAGTTTTGATTTATCTTTTGACTTAAGTTTGTAATTTTCTAAACACGTGTGCTCGTGTTTAAGTTAATTTGGGGTGTGGAGCCAAGGTTGTAACTCTTTAAACTTGGGAATTTGGTTTGTAAATTGAACAGGTGGGAAATCATTTTGGGTATTATTTACCTTATCCGAGAATCTTTTATCGAAATGTGATTTTAAATTATGTTGAAAATCGAGGGTGTGACACCTTTAAGTGCCGAAATGAAACTTTCTGCACTCGATTGTGATCCTCTTCCGGACTCTACAGAGTATCGTCGCTTGGTTGGCTCTCTTCAGTATCTTACTTTGACTCGCCCCAATATCGCCTTGGCAGTTCATCATGGTGATGAACCGCATAACGAACTTGGCAGAATTTGCCAGTCGATTAGAGTGATGTGTTTCAATAGGAAAAAAAAAGGATCAAAGCTACTTTGGTCTTCGATGGCTATGCTTGCGATCGAATCCGGGGTCAGATAGGCCAAATCCGGCCTATTTTAACATAAGGCTTGCTGCTACATTCTTGATATGCTTAAAAGAGTCAGACAGTCATGCCAGCTTTCCTTTGAAACCTTCCACCAGACATCAAATTGTAGTTCGATCCATCTCTGCTTTGCCCGCTATTAGCTCCGTCCCTATTCTCTTGACAGAAAAATGAACCCTCTAATATATTCTTTGAAGGAGACTCATTCTGCTTATCAGAACCAACATCTATAATTACTTCAACCCGAACTACTCATCCCTTTTGTTGATGAATCTTTTGTATCAAATGAAAGCCTCATATCCCCTAGCAGAAGCCTTATCCCATGGAGTCCCATAAAGAGCCGAGTAGACAATACACGTAATGGCCCGCCATGAGCGAATCCAATGGCTCAGCAATCAGAGAAACCTTGATGAGAAACCAACCCTCTCCCTTTGTCACTTACTGAAGGAGGTATATAAAGGAATAGCCCTGCCCACCATATAGAAGTCGCGGACAGTCTTTGCTCTCTCTGGATCAGTCAGAAGTCACAGGGTCTCTCCTAGTAGTAGAGTAGTCCCACCCATAAAGAGCTTAGTTCCAGTAGTGGGTTATCTGTTGGGGATAAGGTGCACACGACTAAATCTTGAATTGTGTGAAATCCTTGTTGATAACTTCAATTCCAACTCTTGTTCTTTGGATGTACATGATCGTCAATTTAACCTCACATTGAAAGACATTAGTGATATATTGGGAGTATGATCCAACGATTGTGACATTGACGTATGTGGATCTCTTAAGGAATGGAGAGTTTGCATGAAAGTGTTGAAGTGGTCAATGGGGTAATTCCTTTGGATGGATTAAGAATGTATCTCGAAGACGAAAAAACCGTTGATGCTAGGGTTGAGTTCAAGAGGAAATTTGCTTTATATGTATTAGGTGCACTTTTATGCTCAACCACGAAGGCATCCCTAAATCTTTCTTTCCTTCATTTCATGAAGGATGTTGAAGTCATGAAGAATTGCAATTAGGGGAACTTAACATTGCACTCCCTAGTTTGCGGCATCGACATTTATCAAGGCAAAAGACATGTTAATATTAGTGAATGTTTGTTTCTCATATATTCTAACAATTGCTCGGTTCATGTATTACCTACATAATATATAGATGAACTTGCATCAAATGAAAAAAACACCCACAAAGTATGTAATGTGTTAACTAAATTGCTTTGATTTCTCTTCTTTGATTTTTGTTTGTTATTCATAAGGTCCCTTGTTATGCAATTGTATTTTTTTATCATGCAATTGTTTTACTTGGATAATGTTTCTCCAACTTTCAAGAGCATGTATGCTACAACACGATCGATTCCTCGCTTGAATGATTAGGAAGATTCGCAACTCAAAAAGACCTTTCAACTATTTTGAAAGTTGTTGTTATTCATAATGAGGTAATACATTTCAATTAGAGCTGGGCAACAGACACGAGACACGATAACACGACACGAACCGGACACGAAGTTAGCGGGTTAGGGTTGAACATTTCTGACACGAAACACGAAAATGACACGACTCGAGAACACGAATTCTAAATGGGTCGGGTTCGGGTTGAACACGCGACACACGAAATTGACACGACTAACACGGTTACTAATCTGTGTCACCCATTTTCACGAACATATATACATAATATATGGTATAGCTATAATTCTATATAGAGTTAGGCAACAGACACGATAACACGACACGAACAGGACACGAAATTAACGGGTTAGGGTTGAGCATTTCTGACACGAAACACGAAAATGACACGACTCGATAAACACGAATTTTAAATGGGTCGGGTTAGGGTTGGGTGATTTGTGACACGAACCCGACTGACACGACACGAACACGACTCGACACGACCCGTTACCCAGGTCTAATTTCAATCATATCCACACAAACATATTTTGACTCATTTCATACGTGAACCTGAATTTGTGGGTATGTTTGATTAGGTGGAGGTTACTTTCACTAAGCTAAATCAAATGAACAATCATCATGTCGATGTGGGGAAAACTAAAATTTATGATAAAATGTGCCATGATATTGGTGAGCTAAAGCATACGATGCTCTCGATGAAAGACAAAATCATGAATTTGAAACAAAATGCCAATGCACCATGTAGGGAGGTATTCCCGAACAGGTACAAATAGTCACCGAGCACGTGTCGTATGGGAGCACGTGGTAAGTATGACAGGGCTTATCGCCGGGCAGTGCGGTGAACGGCGATGTGGACCAGTAACATGAGAAGTCATTGATCCAGGCAGTCTGTTCGGCTGATAAGGACAAAAAACATGTGAAGTCATTTGTCCAAATGTAACGATGAGGACTAGTTGCATGTGAGGTCATTGGTCCATGTGGACTGTTCGACAATGAGATAGCCGAACAGAGATAGAAGTTGCCCTAAATCATGAGGCGGTGAGAATGCTCTAGAAGGGTCCAGAACGATGAAATTCTGTAAAAGAATGAGATCCCGAGTATATAGGATCAAGGCTAGACACCCAACGTGGATGGGATCTTCGGATAACAATGGAAAAGAGTCCTAAAAAGACTATGCAGAAGAGACTGATAATGGAATGAGAGTCCAAAAGGTCCTGGTTTCCTATACGAGTTAGGAATCCTGGGTTGATTGGGATACTTGGTAGCAAGTATCCGTGAATCTATAAATATGAGGTAAACCTGGAGGTAAAAGGTACGCAATACGTGGCATTCATATTGTTTTCCTACTGATAATTAGGGTTTATTAGTCAGTACGTGATACTAACTTTGGCATCGGAGAGCCTTTGTCACGAGAGGCAGAGGTGCACTCACCCTTTGTTTGTTTTGCAGATTAGGGTTCCGACGACGAATTAGGGTTCCGGTGAAGAGGCACGAGTAGCCATTGCATATTGGTGTTGTTCAGAGCATCAATTGTTTTCATCCCCCTACACACCTGGGGATGGGGTAGAGATGCATCGGCATATTGGTGAGCTTAAGGATATAGTGTATAACTTACAAGAGGTGATCATGAAGCACATAATGCGTCCAGCTCAATTAGCCGCTGTAAATGGGCTTGATTGTTTCAATTCAATGGTGGAAAAAATGAATGATGGTGAGTGGGTGAAGGCAACAAATAAAATAGGTGCAACTTTGAAAACAAAGACAGACCATAATCTCATGTCGGAAAAAATAACGGGGAAGAAAGTAACGTCCTATCAATAGAGTTTTTGGGCGTGAAGAAATGGTGCCTAAAAAAGGGTGGAAGAGGTCGAGTAATGAAAGAGAAAGTGGCCATGGTTTCACCTACTGCTAAACACAGTTTGCCAATCTTAGGAGTGGAAGTGGAAAGAGGAAGAGGCCGAGGAGGAGGTCATTGAGGAAGAGGTTGGAGACGAAATCAGGAGCTAACAAAATCTAGTTTTATGGATGTTACTACTCAATCGGTCAACGTGGGGGATACATTATCATCTAACGAATATGTTGCTCCCATTACTCGATCACAAGAGGAGAGAAAGCCCGCTCCATATGTTTATTCACCTTATTTTGCTGATAGCGTCAAAAAAATCCAAAAGGTGAGCCAAGTCCAGACAGCATGCTTACCGATCATGATGAGGATGCCACTATAAAAATGTAAACCAAGTCCAAAACTAATTTATTATTTGTCCAATATCTTCTTATAATTGGGCTAATTCCAATTGTTTAACAACCGTTGTTTTTTTAACCTTTTGGCAGATGGGTAAATTTCTGGATAATATTCTTGAAACATCGAATGAACAAATTAGTCCACAAGTTAATGTTTATTGATGTTGTTACTTAGGACTGATTTGCTTTAAATTGAAAAGCTTTACCGTATAAATGTAATTTTTGTTCTTTTATGTTCCATCAAGAACAAGTCACCATTAATTGAAAAAACAAGTCCATCTACATCTCTAACTACAGAGTAAATACTGATGGTGAAGTTTATATTTAATGAGAATGACATACAAAGGTACTCAAGCATTACTCATATGAATTTTTTTAATAATTTGTTAGTTAGTTCTACTTTTAACCTTTTACTCTTCTTTTATGATGTTACTCCTTCTATAGAATCTGTCATTGCAAGAGGGCTTCATTTTACTAATTCAGTTGAAGTTGCTACTTGTTAGTATATGTGTTGTCTAAAACCCTATGCCTGGATATGTACTACCGTAAGTATTGTCTTCGCCTCTCATAGATTAACCATTTCATTCTTTTTAATAAATTTACATTGTGCGGTAACCTTTGGAACAATCAGTGTAGGTCATAAACCTGGTAGTTATTCAACTTACAAATAAACAAAGGACAAAGTACCCGGATGGGAAGCATAGGATTTGGTACATCCCAGAATATGCCTCGGTGTGCACTCTTTTCTTTCTTGGCAATCTATAATCTCTATTATAAAATAGAAGGATGTGGGGACAAGTTGTTAGAATGGCTAGGATTGGTTTGATCCAAGTGCTGAGAGGCATTCTCTTTATCTCATTAAAGAGCCCATATTTTAAAGCTAATTACACAACTACCATGCATGCTTAGCCACCACATCCCAAAATATATTCACCGTACTTCGTCTTTTGAAACCCCCACGCCAGAATTTCTCTCTCTCTCAAGGCACCAACTCCATCACCATCATCCTCTCTCCCACTCCCTAACCCCCAACTTTCTCTGTCCACCCTCCTTTGTCTCTGAGCAGCCCCGACCACTAATTTGTCATCCATCCTAGCCTCCTCCATCCATTGCAATCCTTCTTTGATTCATCGCTAACATATCAAACAACCTTTGTAAGTTTGATTTTTTATTCGTTCAGTACCCTTTTCTATTTTGAGTTTCTTATTAATTACACATGGCATACGTTCATTGCATTCTAGGTGTTTGTTAAATGCATGGTAGAAATAGAATGAACTCCATTTAGACATCTTAAAAATTTAAGGGCTTCCTGATATTTTTGTTGGTAGCTTTACATCAAGGGGCAAGGTGTAGAGACCCAGATTTTAATTTCGATAATTTTAGTGTTTAAATGAAAATTAGAAATATTGGGATAACGTGAAACGTCATGTGAATATGTGATTTGGGGTAAATGTGCCAGAACTTGGAGGTGAGGGGCGTTAGTGTAAAGCAAAGATATATATATATATATATATATATAGGAGTGAGTGTGGGGGTGAGAACCACACAATCCACCCCTCCCTCTCTGTCCGTCCGAACTGTCTCTCTCTGACTCTCTCTCTCTCTCTCTCTCTCTCTCTCTCTCTAACTCTCACACTCCAACACCCCAAAATATCTCGAACCCACCTCAGTCCGTCACAAAGTTTTCGCATTCAAGTGTTCTAGAGCTTGGAAATTCGTGGGTTTGAGCTCGGAGAGGAGTATTCGGTTCATTCAAGGTTTTCGGAGCTAGGACTTGCTTGATTGAGCTTGGGTTTCGTTCTTCGACTTTGAGGTAGGGATTTCTCACTTCTATTATGCGTTTATGTGTTGATTTGGTGTTTGAATTGTGTCCTAGATCGTTGCTTTCGTTGTTAGAAATGTTCTAGAGGAGTCTGAAAATCGTGCACTAAAAACCCAAGTCCAACCGGTGGAGTTTTGGCCCTACTGGTAGAAAATCTGTCCAGTAATGTCATTTTTGTGAAATTCTGGTCTCTTATTGGTAGGAGAATGTGTCCTACCGGTAGGGAATGAAAATTCAGCATTTTGGCATAATTTCGAACGGGCCTAACTTTTTCATCTGAACTCCGTTTTGGGCATATTATATATCGAAATTGATGTACAGAAAATCTACTTTCCAATGGTGGTGGTCTCATCTCCTAATTCTTAACCGATAAGGTTTGGTAGCTAAAATAAGATAGATATGTTCGTATATGTTGGGTAATCCTTTTTCCTTAGAATCGTGGAGTGAAACACAGATGTTCTTAGGTTCGCCTAAGTACTTAATTGAGTGGTTTGACATAGGCTAGTGGTATACTAGGCTTTGTAGTGGTTGTTGGGTTCCATGTGAGTCCTTTGACACCGAAACGAGGGTTTAGAGAACATAAAGAAAATAGGTGGGCGAAGGTTGTATGTGTTGACATGCGATGTGAGAAATAAACACGTTGATCACTCTTTTGTGTTAAACAACGCTAGGTATGAATACATGAGACATTTTCCTTATGTTTGATATGTGATACATTTCTTGCGTAACTTCTACGGTTTTATGAGTGGCAAGGCAGAAATCTACGAATCGTTGAGAAAGAGTTTACTTTAATGTGAGATGTGTGGATATGTGGATGATAATATAAGAAACTAATAGTGTTATAGTTGTGAGTAGTTTAAAATGGGGTTGCCCTTATACTTTTTACATGAACGAGTCTCGCTTATGAATCCATTTTATGTGATTGAGATAAATACTTGAGTTATGAAGTGTAGTAAGGAACTAGTGGTACTATGACCTATACCATGTGGATTGAATTTGTTCCATATGTATGAGAGGTTTTTGTGGGGAGTGACGGGACTCCATGAATAGCCCGAAAAGAGCATCCGCCCGTGACGTGTGGCATTGGTCTACAACTATGATATGGAAACAAATAAAAGGTTAACAGAATGAATCCATGAAAGAAATGGTTGGTTGTTCAGACATGATACTGTAGAGATGTACTTGTTACTGTTAAATGTGAGTTGTCATGTATATTGCAATGTTGGGATACCGGAATAGGTTGAGAAGCATTGGTAGTCGTGAGTAAATCATATGGGTATTAGATCTTTGAGGTGTACTTAAATATTGGGGTGTAGACAGCGAGCTTTCCTTTTGTAGTAGATGGTGGGACATTTAGTATACACGTTCTGTTGCCGTTTGAGACACTATATCTACTTTTGTTATTCATTCTACCTATCATCCCATTTGCATATAATAGTTGTGTAGATTTCTCTACTGGGCTAGTGTAGCTCAACCTATCATTTTTCAGGTATAAACCCGGAGCAGTAGCATGGAGCTAGTGGAGTGCATGCATTCAAGTGCATATTTTCGAAAGAAGTGGTAAAAGAGACTCAGGGTCTTTTTGATAAAACATGTTTTGGGAATGTAATAGAACCTTAACTCTATTTCTTTTTATGATGTAATATTTTCAAACTCTTGGAGTTTGATATGTAATTTAATGATTCAGACATGGTGAACTCTTTTGGAGTATTATATAAGATAATGTGAGGAGTTTTTATTTATGAAAAGCTATCTTTATTTCTGTTGAAAATCAAGGGCGTGACACAAGGAAACAAGTTTGTAGAGGCTCTTCAAATTCCCAACATCATTCAAAACTCCCCAGCTTATAGGCTCTTTTTTCCCATTCAGGCATTTCTTCCCACCCCTTTTGGAAAACAAAAACAAAAACAAAAACAAAAAATTGTAGACGAAAAGCAGAACTCAAAGGAAAAAATACCTACCAGCATTATTTTTTTGATCAGTACTTACTGACGATGAAGTATTCTTAAGCCAATTGAGCAGAATAGGCCCCGAGGAAAAATAGAAAATAGTGGAGGAAAGGTTCAAAACGACCAAAACATATCAACAGGACAGAATGTGATGTATAAAATCTAAAGCTGTCATTTAGTTACCTAACAGTGCTACGGGCAACTTATAAAGTGATTCAAGTGGAGTTCACATTCCCGCTAAGTTGTGTGTGGATTTTCTCCCTTAATTTATGCACTTCCAATCGAACTATTGTGAATGTGATTGTGCGTTAGTTTTTTGTGGAAGGTTATGAAAAGGAGAAAATATATTATAAAGACATTGAATAATTAAATATTAAGTTGCAGTTACATGCACGTAGTAGTAGGTGCCCATCTTCTACGGGTGACTTTCTCTTGCAACGGTTAGTTGGTCAGACGGTGAACTGGTCGGCAGCCGAGCAGTTAGGCGGTGGTCAGTTCCACTAGTGCATTCTTACAACTAAGCATTGACAGTCACCGTCCACACTTACTACTCGCACCTACACTCACAGGCTGCTCTAAAGCTCTGCCGATACTATCCACACCTACTACAGTCACCGTTTGACCAAGTTTACTTCTTTCTAAATATTAATTTCAACTTCATTTTTTATTTTATTTGCACGTTGCATCTGATCAAGCTCACAACACACTCTTATAGAAATGATTTAATATCAGCCACAAGAAGAGAAACATTCAAAGAGCCACTTTTTGAATTATTTGAAAACTACTTACTTTTCCACATTTTATGTTTTTGGTATATCTATGATGGGGATCGAATTATTTGCATTGTTGGAGAGGTGCAATACGTCAGCAAGTAGAATGCTAGAGTCTATGATAGAGATCGAATTAACTTTTGCTTTACTGTCAATTTCCATAACCATCTTTCCCAACGTTGGCAATCAATTTCATTTTTCAGTCTCACAGACAAACACTCGATCACGGTATAAAATTGATTTTTTGTTCATCTTTTGTTGGGGCTCTAAGAATATGCCGAATCGCAATGCTTCAAATCCGTAAATATTCCCTTATTATGCAGAACACTGGCTGATGTGCTTATATCTGCTCTTATGTTGTTAAATGCAGAGCATTGGCTGGTATGCTTATATCTGCTCTTATGTTGTTAATTGCAGAGCACTGGTAGGTGTACTTAGATTTTTTCTAATTTTGTTGATGCAGAACACTAACTGATGTGCTGCTTGGTTTTAACTTTTTACCTGGTATTTATTGGAATTCCATGAGAAAATTGATAGTTCTTTTTTCTTTCGTGCCATTAAGAAAATGATCACACACTACATACTAATGTTTGAGCCACTAGCTAGCAAGGGCCGTAGGCATGGACAATTCCAACCGGGGTGTGTAGTGTCGTAGGTATGGGCAAGCACTAGTATGTTATATAACACTAGCATAGGACTCATGCTATGCATGGAGTAAAAAGGGGTCTTTATTACATCATTCAAATTTTGGAGTTTTAAATACACGTCCTTATATTGGAAGATCATTTAATGTACATATGTTCGCATTGTTGTTTAATGTATTCACCATGTACATGTAGCAAATGATCATTAAGAATGAGGTATACGAGGGAAACAATGAACGTGTAGAAATGATAAACCGGTCCAATTTGTACTCTTGAGAAGGTAACATCATTTGGTATTTGTACAGTAACATCAAAATAAGTATGACCAAAAGAGTTGGATGGCTACTGTCGCATTGTTTAGGTGCATGTGTAGATTTATATATCGTGTTCAACCACACTAGAGATCATTGGTTGTGCTTGAAGATTGATATGGTGCTACATGCAGCCTATCTATTCGACTTGAAGCTGTCTTGAAGGTTTGGCAAAGACAGGAAAAAAATGGGTGAACTACATACAATATTTCTTTGCTTTACTCTTGACATTCACTTATTAAGAAAAACTTTTTCTCTACATCATTAAGTAAAACTTATGCATAGATATTACAAGTTGATTCCCTTAAACATGTTGAAAACATGCATGGGTTACTAAAGCATGCGTATGAGTCAGATTATGTCCAATATGTGAGCCTGTTTAAGGTGCACTGCTCACGGAACAACCCTTGCAATTTGATGAAGACAGTTATGACTGTGGGTTATTTGTTATGATTAAAGTACATGCAGAGCACACCGTTATCGCCTGATTTTCAATTGGCAACTATCGATTATCAATAGCTCTTAAACAAATATAGGTTTTTTTGAAGAGAACAAATATAGGTTGACATGAATTGTTTTTGTGAGATCGTAATGGGTCCCACTCTGTGATATGTTCATAGAATCTATTCAAATATCAAGGTAGCAGCGTTGGGAGCACACACACTTTTTCCACAACCGTGCTACTTGCACAGATTTTTGTGCACATATAATATACATACATTTTGTGAGACCTATTTCGGATTCCAAAAAATGATCTAAACCGCTCATCTTTTTTAAAATATAATTTTAATAATTCCCGTAAAAAATCTATTCCAACAGATATTGTTAAAGGCTTTTTTAGAATTCGTAGAGCAAAACAGAATAATTCGCCCTACGATTTCTGGGAAAGCCCTTACCAATATTCGTTGGAGCTGATTTTCTATAGGAACCCTCCAAAAAATATTTTTAAAAAATAAGCGTTTCAAATCATTTTGTAAAATTTCGATATGGACCTCATAAAATTGTATGTGCATAATATGTGTAAACAATATGTGCGGGAATCATCACTGCTTTTTCCGAGTATCACTTGGGCAATCTCTAGTTTGATTTTCAAAAAACCAATTCCCCAATCGAACCCTCTCCAAAATTTCCCCGCCACATCATGGCCTTGTCCTCTACTCCCGCAGATCCTCCCGCCGCCGCCGCCGCCAGCGCAACCACCCCTCGTCTCTTCGCGGCGGCACCCCCGCCGTCGAGAGACCCAAGACCCCCAATCTCACCATACCCTCACCCTCCCTCCCACTACCACCACCGCCTACCGTCCCAACAACTACACCAACAACCCCTCTACGCATCCCAACCTTTCGCCAATCTCGCCCCCAGAGGAGGAGGAGGAGCTCTCTCCTCCGCCGCGGCGGCAAACCGGGGACTTCTCTACCCGGTTGCATCCTCCGGCCGCGGATTCCTCCCCAAAGCTATCCGCTCCCAATCTGCTGCTGCTGCTGCTGATCAGATTGCTAACCAGGCCGGGTTCCCGCCCCGCCCCGTGCTTGGAGGACCTCCCTATTCTCACACGGTTCGAGCTTTTGGGTTCCCTCCTTCGGATCCTCATGTTCACCTGATTAGACCGCCCCATGTACACCAAACTTTTCTTGGTTCAACTGGCGTTATCTCCGCCGCTGTCAAGGGCGTTCCAGTCTCCGGCCAATTAAAGGTTCGGAATTTCATCCTTAAAATTGACTGATCTGTGGTCCCTCCCTCATGTCTGTTCGTGTGTTTTTATTTTTATTTTTATAATCCTTGTGGGATGCTGCATGATTTGTCTTTGAAATTTCACCCTTCTAGTTGGTTCACTCCTAAGTCGCATATGCATAGTGCGTGTGCGTAAAAAGGAGCACGGGCTGCTTGAAAGCTGTCTTTTGACAACATTTAGCAAGGATCGAGAGGCAGAGTGTAGAGCTAGAATTGAGGAGGGGAGGGTCCTACTGGAGGATGATTATGTGAGACCTAGATTCACTCCGTGATGTATAACTGAGTACACTGTGAACTGAAATATTTATTCCTGCCTCTGTTGTCGACACCTCCTTGGTTCAGCGTTCTTAAAAATAGTTTTCTTGACCCATATGAGCTTTATTTTTTAGGCCGGTCTTTGATACTGAGTTCATGAGCTTTTAAGGTGTCTCCTTTTCAGGCTGCAACATCTCAGCCTTCAGTGTCTGAATGCAACGGGTATAAGGACCAGAGGTAACTGTACTGCACTTGAAGTAGGTTTGATTTTTCTATATCTTTTGTTTTATTCATATTCAATCCCTTTTGTTGGGCAATTACAGAAAAGTTTTCACTATGCTATCTGTAGGGATAGAAGCAGGGATGATACGTTTGCGACTGTTAGGGATCGAAAAGTAAGGAACCACTCTACACTGATACCCTATTCATGAGCATTTTGAGTTTCTATGGTACTCTTGGATACAAAATCAGTTGCAAGATGTGTCAGGGGCATTTTTTTTTTGTATCATCTGATTTATTTAGTTTGGCATGAGAGTTTGGAGCATTAGAATGAACCTATTCTATGCAGGCAGAATTTTAGGAAGCAGTGTTGCATAATCTTCTAGAACGGTTAGAGGTGGAAGCTAGACATAAAAAAGAATTACAGAAATAATAGTTGCCTGAATAATGGATCTAAGTGGGGCAATTCATAAGGTGATTGCTTCGTGTTTAATACTCTGTAAAATCCAAAAAACCACAGCAACTGTTGCATTGACTCTGTCTTCCAATCCTGTATTGCTGCTTAAATTTTAGGTGGACCTCTTGATGCAGAGTGGGTCGTTGGGGTTTGTCTTTTGGTTCCTACAGGTTGCAAATGAGAGAGTTGCTCTGTGGGGAAAATTTGATAAAACAATGGGAAACCAACAATCTTAAGTGGATATGGGAATTGATAATTTACACTATGACAGACAATACTGTGTAAGGACGAGCTTAAGGTGACCTCGGTGACCTATATGGTGGTATTGCACTGGATATTCTTGGAGGCTGATATGATAGCTGCATTGTCTTCGGTGTAGATAAAAATTTACCCATGCAGTGTGTCTTGAATTTGGGACAATCTTCATAATTTTGATCTTTGGTAGCCAGTTGCTGACTGTCCCCAAATCTTAAGCTGCTAGGAAATTGGTCCAACAATGTATATCAAGCTATCTATCAGCCACCTTGTCAAGTTCTGTTATTTCCTGGCTTCTTTTTATGGGGGAAAAGGAGGGATTCTTCCTTCAAATTAACCGATTTCACTCTTAAAGAGCCTAGCTGCTGTTTAGAAAGATCTACTACTTATGTTGTTTATGTACATCATTTTATGGGCACCCTTGGTATTCATGACTTCTCTGACTAACTCTTCTATTCATGACATCTCTGACTAACTCTGCTGATCAACTTTCTTTCTAGAGTTGCTTCAGTTCAGAATGTTGGACAACCAATTTCAAAGCTACTAAGTATTTTCCTACAGAAGGTTTTGTAGAAGAAACAAATTTTCCTCTTGTGTTTCAAGCACTGGATTGATGAGGATTACCATGTAGCTATGGTCATGTAGCTATGGTCAAGAAAAAGCTTCCATACGTTAATCCCCAAATCATTTATTTCTTTGGTGTTTGATATGCTTGCGATGCATATCAAATGTCACTTTATGTTTGGTTTAGGTTATAAGTTTCTTCTTGGGGTTGATTACCTGTGTTTGATGTTTACAGGTCAGAATCTACGAGGGATCTTCTCTTTATGCACTCTGTCGGTCATGGTTGAGGAATGGTTATCCTGAAGAACCTCAGGTATGTATTGTGGAAGACTGGCCTTTGTCTGCATTTGATGGGAGCCATTTCTTTTACATCTTTTTGCATCAATAATGCAGATTACTTTTGGAACCTTCTCTTCGTATTGTAATTAAAAAAGTGCATATTCCTACGAGGACAATGCAATTTGATCTTGATGATATTCTTGGAGCATTGAGGATTAATTCCCATACCTCATACAGAGAGTACTAAGTTAGTCAGGTCCCCCATCTATCCATCCCTGCTAGCTACAAGCCCACAACAGCCATTAGATGAATGATCGATTTAGGAATGTAGATTGGTGAAATGGCTCTAGAAAGCTTTTACTTCCATATGAATGTGAACAAAAGAAAGTTGATGTGAGTTGTGGGTGATCACCGACCCCAAAATCTTAAGCTATTACAAGATGGGTCGAACATGCCCATCTTGTAAACACTCCATCACTTGCAACCTCGGTTCGCATGTGGAGAGGAAAACTGTAACATCCCGGCTCAATCACAACTCCCTATTGGTGGTCTTGGAAACATAATTTGAAGCGCATGAACTCAAGTTCTCTCTCCTGGGCCCCTTCTAGGTGAGGTCTCCTAGTTTTTATGCATGGTATCATAGAGACCCATGTGTACAACAGTTTCGGAGCAGAGACTCTGAGCTGTGCAAGAAAAAGACTCGGTTTTTGCGATCAGACTGTGGTGGCTCTTCTGCTAGGGAAGAGTCTTGTCCAGTGTGGAGAGTCTACCAGCCAGAGCCACCACAAATACAAGGATCGACTGCATGCCATGAGCAACTGGTGCAGGACAGCACTCGGAAGGGCTAGCCAGGTGGTGGCAATAGGATTCACCGGTCCAACTTATCTATCCAAGATCACATATGTAGACTTCAATGTGAGATCAGGTGCTATGAGAACAAACTGAGCAAAATATATGCAGAATTGACTCCAAGAATGGGAATTCAGCAGCAGTGAAACTTTGTTAACTGTTTGGTATTGTATTCTAACAGCTTTTAGTTTCTGTTGAAAGAGTTGCTTTAGATAAAGATTTTCCTTGTTGGATATTGCATCCTGTGCTTATCTTGAGTGCTTTTTGATTGTTCACTTATTTGTACTTGCAGCCCCAATATGTGGATGGTGTGAAATTGCTTCCAAAACCTTCGCCTTCACTTGTGGTAGATGCTTCGATAAAAAAGGAGGTCGGTGAAGAAGAGGTTAGTATCCACTTTATTGTTCTGAAGTTGTCATTGACTCATTGCCAGGAGACACATTTTCCTTTTGTGATTTGCTGTCATTTCTAGGATTAAATTGTTTGTGATGCCAGCCAACTTGAGGATCCAAAGAGCAAAAAAGCTCTTCTTTGGCATTGTAAGGAGAGAAATATGACACCTAACCCTTTTGGTTTCTCTCTCCTCTTTCTCCTCTCCCCTAGCTCCGACCAATACAGCCAAATCCCATTTCTTTTCTCTTTCCACTTTCCCTTTGTCTTTTCTTCTCCTGCTCTTCACAAATGTTCATGTAGACATTGAATTAGGCATGCAGTAGTATAATGTTGGGAACCTACACATTTTTATGCACATGTATGCTTGTAGAAATGCATGTGAAGACAAAAGAGGGGAATTAGTAAAGGAGACATGGAGTGGAAGCAAAAGGAGGAGAAGGAAGATTATTTATGCAATTGGATCATCACATGTAGATATTGAATTAGGCATGTATTAGTATAATGTTGGGAACCTACACATTTTTATGCACACATATGCTTGGAAATGGATACGAAGACAAAAGGTGGGAATTAGTAAAGGAGACGTGGAGTGGAGGCAAAAGGAGGAGATAGAAGGTTATATGGATCATCATTTGTAATTAATGAAGTTAAATTGTTAAATTCGATTAACGTGCCTAAACAACTAATTTAACTACTTCCTCCTTCCCAAATTATTGCTCCTGTTTCGGGAATCCATCATTTTATGAACAATACATAATTGTACGAAAAAAAGAGAAGATTTAACAACTTTTCTTTTCAATCAGCCCTTTGTTTTGGGATAGCCAGAAAAGGAAGGAAGAAGCAACATTTTGTGATGGAGGGAGTATTTGATTCAGTTGATATGATATAGTGGTGGTTATTGGTTAAAAAAGATCTGGCAACTGGTTAGTGCGGAATCAACTACTAAATGATTGATTGGTCCAAATGACAAAAGTAAACGAAATGATGTGATTAGTGTTTTTAACCAAATAATCTAACTGTTTGAATCGATCAACATGACTGATGTTTGAGAAAGAGAGTTATTAGGGTGTTAATTGATCTTGACACATGTCATTTGATGTATAATTTAGTTTTGGAGACAAAAGCGCAAGGCAAGGCTTTTGACCTCTCAGGCTCTCATGAAGCAAGGCGTAAGGCGTTGAGGCATAAGCCTTTAGAATTTTTTTATTCATAAAAAATAAAATTAAATAAAAATACCATAGAAAGAGGGGATAGTGTTTGCGCCATTCAAAGGTACCTGACAAAAAACCAAGAAAATTGTAGATAAAATTCCCAAAAAAATATGTTAAGGCATGAAAACATAATGCATCAATACATCCAACTTTTAGAATCATTCCTAGTCGTTTCTCAAATACGCGGAAATCCTTCGTCTTCACCCCAACAACTTACAATGAACCAACTCTTCACTTGTTAAAAAAAAAAAAAAGAGAACCGACTCTTTTGATGCGTTTGCCTCCATCATTAGGGCGAAAAAGGTGTGAGAAGCGTACGCCTCTGACGGATAGGCGAATGCCTTTGTGGTACCTTGGCTATAAATCAACACCTTGAGGCATTTTTGATGTGCCTTGTCTCGAGGCGAGCCCTAGAATTGCCTTTGAAATTATATATAGTGTTTGAGTATAAGATAATAAAATGACTATGATATCCTCACTCACTAATACACAAACTATATATCTCGTAACTCTCCCCTCAAGCTCGAGAATAAATATCACTAAGTTCTAGCTTGTTTCGTAGCAACCCTAACCGTGGCTTGAACAACTATTTAGTAAACATGTAAGCCAATTGGGCACCTGTATACACAAAAGGGAGTAGCTGTCACACAACCAGCTAACTTCTCTTCTCTCGCAGAAGATGACAATCAACTTCAATATGCTTAGTCCTCTCATGAAATACTGGATTAGATGCCATGTGAATTGTTGCTTTGTTATCACAGTATATATTCATAGGGAATTGCACATTGAATCGTATTATCTCAAGAAAAGAGCACACCCAATGTTCAAGGACAATTTTATGTTGTTTAGGGTTGTGAATGGAGTACTCTGTGAAACAGTACCTTGGGCTGATTGAAACCTTAGTTACACAAAGCGGGAGCGGGGAAGGGAGCGGGAGCGGAGGCGGGGACGGGGGAGCGGATGATCATAGAAGTGTGGGAGCGCCATTGGGAGCGGTTAGGAAAAATTATTAAAATTATAAATATATTTTGGAATTTTATATTGTTAAATGTCAATATAAAAATATTATTCTACCACATAAAATATTACTATTAAAATTATAAGTTTCTAGTTATATTTCAACATTTTTATTGTAGCACATGATTACACAATAGAGCTCTTGTGCATATTAAGTAGGCATAAAAGTAAAGGCATTAGTATGACTTTAGAAGGTTAAAATCAGATGTGCACACCAACAAGAACAAAACAACTTTAAAGGTACCAATTGCAACTTGAATCGTAAGTCTCTCAACCGTTTTTTGGGTGTAAGTTTCCGTATAGGTAAGGAACGAGTTCCCGTCGCCATTGGGACGAGTTTCTTGGAGTTTCCTTCGACGGGAGCGCGGAAGCGCGTTTCCGTCAAAGAAACGTGGGCATAGTTGAAGGTTCCTGCAACTAAGATTGAAACAAGAAGAAGAATAAAAAGATAAGAATATAAGAAGATAGGTCTAGGAATAGCTCCTAAAAGTCCTAGGCATCACACCTAGGGTTTGGTTGCATACACAATCAGTCAAAGAGGCTGTGAACTCTTTGAATTTGTATAATACTGAGCTCTATTATATTAGAAGCATTGCATTGCTTACATAGACTTGAAGACTTTCTAAACCTAGTATTACTATGACTTTCAAGAAAAAGGGAACTATAAATTCCTTAGACTTCCAAATGTTTTTTTTTTATTCTAAAACCAACTCACAATGAATAGACCAAATAAATAACTTTACCCATGGACGATCCCTACGGCCCATATACATAAACTCACTGAATTACCAAAGTATCCCTAAAGGGTGAACCATTTAAAGTCGACCAGCTACATATTAATCCAACAATAATGATTATAAGACTCTGAAAGGGCTATTTGTTTTGACTATGCATTCTTGCTTTAGGTTCCATCTTGAAACCATGCCTATTTCCATGCTTTGCCCCCTCTTTAAATTTACTTTTTCTTCATCCTTAAACAGGCTGCATTTTTCTCCCTTGGTTGGAGAAAAATCGATCTCGAGTTTTGCAGTGTCGAAGTAAAGGAATCCTTGAGCTTTGAACTTGCAATCTTGGCTTCATATAAAAAGCTTTGAGTAGATGTTGCTGTGAATATATATTCTGTATCTTGAATATATATTCTGTATCTTCTTGTAATATGCTATTTTAGGACATGTATCGTAATCAAATCCTAGCATAATCATAGGGTAATCATATCGTAATCAAATCATAGCATAATCATAGGGTAATCATATCGTAATCAAATCTTGTAATCTTCCTTTCTTAGGTGTAGCTTTACTCTATTTAAATGTGTACTCACCTCATTGTAATTCATTCAGAAATAATATCAGTATTTCCGTCTCTGTGTCTCTGTTTTCTATCAGTTGCTTCTTCTTCTTCTTTGTTGTTTGAGATGGTAAAAAAGACCAATTAGCGGAGGGTATGGGTTGATTTTGGCACTTATGTAGTATAAGTTAGAGGGGCATTATTGTCCATAGAACATCAATTAGCCTAAAAAAAGGCTAAATTCTCCAACAGATTTCTAACAGAAGGGGTTTATGTGATAAAGGTTAACAGATGGAGGAGTGCCGGTGAAAGATTTTTAGATGAAGGGTGGTTAGTGATAAAGGTTGATAGTTGAGGGGTGTCCGGGATATTTACCCAACATCTTATGGAAGTTCTATTTTACCCGCAGTGAAGTTTTTCAGGTTTCATGCATGATTCTACTTGTGCATGTGCAGAAAGTCAACAAGATAGCTCTAATATGTGTTAACTGGTGAAGTTATATAGTTTGTTAAACATGTAACTGGAAATCTAAGATTTTATTTAACTTGTAGTCCCGCATTTTACCAAGATACACAGTATTTGTTTTGAAACGGCAACCAAGATACACAGTTGGTGAAGATAGAGAGCTACGTAGTCTTTTTTCCTGCAAGTCGTAATCATGTTTGATGCAATTACTTAGCAATGGTCATGCTCCAACTTCTACATTTGTAAATGATTTGTTGCCACTTGTCAATGTATCCATCAGTTTGCATTCTTTCATTTTCTGTTGGGAATTCCTTTTCCTTTTATCTGTGCTGATGGAAGTGTTTTTTTTTTTTTTTTTTGGATGGCAAAAAAATTTCATTAATTTTTGAAATTGTTACAAAGACTAATAGGACAAGGAGAACAAACATCAAATTCCTAACAAAGCTAAGAACAATCTTGTGCCTAGTCCGAGGCCCAAACCCTTGATTGGCAAGGAACCAACCGAAGACACCCATTGGGATTAAGCCCACACCTAAAAGGCCAAAGCCCAAATACACCAAATGGGACAAGCCCAACCTAAAAAGGAAAAAGGGAAAAACAGAAAAAAGAAAATCCCTATCACAGTCGCTGCCGCCGCACAAGCACAACCGCCGACGCCAGACTGCTGTTAAGCATGAAGTGATTGCTCCCAAGAGAAACAACCTGTCTGGAAGTTAGTTATTGTCTTTGGTAACGTGACTGAAAAAAGCATCATAGAAAAAAACATCATAGAAACTTTTCATTTGTAATTGAGGTGACTTAATTATCTTACTGAGGAACCTAGTACTTCTATAAAGGTCTTCTATGGATTACCAACTGAATATTTAGTTTTTCTTTAGCTATTCATCATAGATGCATATTGAGGATTGCTTTTTGAAATTCCGAAAGGGATTGGAATCTTGCATTCACCATTCTCTCCGGGTATCTTGAGTTGTATCAGTTGGATGGATGAGTTATTACTGTTTGTTGAGTTTAGTTCTCTTTTGAATTGAAGAAATGATATCTTGGCTGTACATATTTTCAGGAGGAGAGATCTGTGGAGAATTTATCTTCGCAAGACCTTTTACAAAGACATGTCAAGCGTGCTAAAAGGGTTCGAGCTCAGTAAGTTCTACATTTTTACCATTTCGGAGCCAACCCTAGTACGATAGGACTGGGTTGGTTTTTCTTTGCCAGATATAATGATATAATTGCTTGTTTATATGAATAGTCCATGCATGTTACAGATTTGCTCATTCATTTATTCATCTCCTTCTCCAATGTTTCCTCAATATGACTTGATTTTAATCTATCCGTTTCCTGAAGAATTGTTTAAGAAGCTGCCTCAGAAATCAAGGATCAAGATTTCCTGTCAATGAAATCTTGACAAAAGCAAAGTGTCGGTGTCGGACACAGACATGCTCCGGACACGTGTCCGATACTTAATCCAAAAGTGTGCTAATTTTTTTCCCAATATTTGAGGTTGGACACTTTCCCAACAATCTCCAAAACTAAGGACACGCAAAGGAAACTTTAGGGACACATCAGGACACTTTATGAACAATCATTAAAGTGTCTTGTGACCCCCCAGCGTGTCACGTCCCCCATTTTTTTGGAAATTTGCATGTTGGTGTCGTGTCGGTGCTACATAGGATGGTGGTTTATTGGCAGATTGGCTACTCCCTTTGTGTCTACAGGAGCTTAGTTGGTTGATATCTTCACCAAACCATTGCTTAAACCACGTTTAGAGTTGTTATGTAACAAGTCGGGATTTTGTGATAATTATTCTCTAGCTTAAACGAGAGTGTTAGAATAGAGTTTAGTCCTTGTCCTACATCCGTTAGTGGAGACTTGTAATAAGACACTTCATAATATAAATAAATATCTTGTGTGTTAGGATTAATTAACACCCTAATACATTCTCTCTTCTTCCAAATAACGATGAAGATGAAGCTGTTGGTGATTTGGATGGTTTTTAAGCATGCATCATGGCTTCCTATATTAGACCTATTGGATTTCTTGGAGGGTTCCAACGTAAAACCAATTGGCAATGAGGTGAGAAGCCGCCAGACTCATATACTAGTTTTGGAGGAGATAATTAATCGATGTGGGACAAACTCCAACACTTGCCTGGACGTGCGACCCCTGACTTGCACGTGGGGTTAGACAAACGATCCATAGCACATGGATCACTACAAATAACAATGCACTTGTGGCACAAACAAGGGGGAACAAATTTTCTAAAACCCTAGCTCTAATACCATGTTAAAGCGTCCACCTCAAAACCAATTGATAATGAGTGGAGAGGCCGCCCAAACTCATATACTGGTTTTGGAGTTTATAAATAACCAATGTGAGACAAATTTCAACACTCCCCTGCACGTGCGACCCACGACTCGCACGTGGAGAGGTCAACAAAGGATCTGGAATGTATGGATCACAACGAAATAAGGTGCAACTACGGCACAAAGAAAGGGGAAAAGCCTCTAAAAACCTAGCTCTAATACCGCGTTAAAGCATCCACCTCAAAACCAATTGGTAATGAATGGAGAGGCTGCCAGGCTTAGATACTAGTTTCGGAGGAGATAATTCACCGATGTGGGACAAACTCCAACAAGACCGATATTAGCCTCCTAATTGGTTAACATGTTTCTAAAGCTAACATGAACAACATTAATCTTTGATAGATGGATATTATGGTTTTTTGTTAGTATTTTTGTGATTTGAATGCCATGTATGATGATTGTTTTTGTAGAGGGGTTTTCCCGAATAAGGGGAATTACACCCAACCATTGTGTTTGACACCACGTGAGGGTGTGTCATAGAAGATAACCCCGACCACGTACGAGACACATGGCCAGGTCGGCAGCACCATGTGAGGGTTCATAAGGCCGAATAGGATACTAGATCGGTGATAACGTGTAACGCTGCTCAGCATGACAGCTGAGCAGAGAGTGCAGCCACGAGGGTGTTAGCCCTAGTATAGGCGACCTACGAGTTAGGACAATTAGGTTATTCTGGAATACTCTAGAGGGAGCATCGAGCAAATCCCGTGAATAAGGGAAGAGATCATGCTGCCATAATGGGCGAGTTGCTTCCATATAGAGAAGGATTCCTAATGAAGAAGGGTTTCTTAACCGGAAAAGATGCTTGGAGAGAAAGTCAAGCTAAACCTATAAATAAGAGGTAAAACCTAGAGAGAAAGGTACAAAGTCTCTTGCTATTACTTTCAATGCGCGAATTAGGGTTTTTCTGCTAGCACAAGGTCTAACTTAGGCATCGGAGGGCCTTTGCCAACAAGAGACAAATGTGTGCTCACCGTCCCTTATTTTTCAGGTACTAGGGTACGGCAACGTGCATGTGAGGTTTGATCTCAGGAGTGTGTTCCAACACTATGCGGATTTATTCCCTGTAAAGTTTTTAGTCATAATGTGGTATTTGATGTATTAGGTGATTTGGTCACCTGATGAAGTACATTCTACACATTTTTCCTACTTGTGCTTTCACTTCACTAATGTGCATGCCTCGCTTATGTTCTTGGTGCCCTTGGCACCTCCCTTAGGATCCAGGTGCCCTTGGCGCTTCGATGTGCCTCGGGCCTTTTAAAACGCGTAGCCATTTGATAGCTGCCCATGTGTCGTGGAATACAATCTCCACTCCATATTTCAGTCCCATCTCCATTTCTGTTGAAGTCGTGTTGAAGCAAAGTTTGTGACGTATCTATTTTTTGGTACATCTGAAAAAATACTTTTTGTGAAGTATATGAGATGCCCATAAAAGCTGTGTTTTGTGATTTGAGATTCGTGGGATTCCTCTGCCTAACCCATTCGACAACCGGGCTACCCAAGGTGTGCAATTGCGAAAGCTCTTTCGGTTGGCATCAGGTAATTTCTTCAACCCGAAGTGATCGATCGGGTTGGGTAGCGGCTCAAGGCCAACCCTGACTTCAACTTGTGCACATCCCTGTTCATGTGAGACATAGGTATTGAAGTATTATGTAGAGGTCAGGCCTTTGTTGATGGGATATAATTCCATATGTGAGTAGAATGGAGCCTTGTTTAGCTCAAACGTTTTGTTTTTATATTGGGGTATCTCCTTATTTGTTAATTTTCAGGTGGCCAGTACATAAATGATCAATTAAGCTAGCTGCCTCTATGTTTTTGCATGTAGATTAAGGGAAGAACGGCTTCAACGAATTGCAAGGTACAAAACTAGGCTTGCCCTCCTCCTCCCCCCACTTGCAGAGCAACAACAGTTCAGAAATGACACAGCTGCTTCCAACTGACATGATACTCGAAAGATGGGGCGTCCTTCCTTGATGTTGGACTCCTAACCATAATGCCAAAATTGACAAATTCATGATCGTACTTTCAACACAAGTACGGCAGAGTAGAATTACCCAGTCTGATGGCATATATTGTATTGAAAGGCAGTGGATACAAGTCTGACCGAACCAATTTGGCTGCGGATTTTACTCTTGTAAAATTTAGGTTCAAATTGTTTAGTTTGCCATATTCTCAAGATGTTTACATCATGGGTGTAGCCTTGGCGAGAATGGAAAATGATGCTTTGAATTTCTATTCCAAGGTTCGTATATTGTTGGAAACTTTGAGAGAATAATTTTCGGCTTGTGTAGAACTTTGACCTGAGTAGGTATTAGACTTTTCAAAAAAGGAGGCTACTCATACCTTTGTGGGATAGTAAGATATAATCTTGCAGTGTTATGTTTTCTGAATCTTGTTGATTCTCTTTTTGTTACAGTAATGGTTTGTTTTGCATCAAGTTTCTTTGCAGTGATTTGCTTCGTATTAGGGTTGGGTGGTTGGACCAGTGGACTGATTATCAGTCTCTCGAGGTAGCATTTGGAGCAGTTTTTAAAGTGCAGTTGTACGAAAATAGCAGTATACGGTCATGTATTGGCCGATATCGGATGATTTCGCTGGTATATTATGTATCGGATGCCCAAAATCTGTATGTGCATCATCTGGTACACTATGTATCAGCAGACATTTGGAACAGTAATGAATCTAGAAAATTTTACCTGGTTGGAATTTGAGTTAATACAAGATAGTCAAGAAAAATATAATTCGTTTGTGTTGAAAATAAGAAAATGCTAATGACATGGTTGAAGTGTTCATCGACATCTGTAAATGTGTGTGAAAAATATTTCTAATTAAACTTTTTATGGTTTATAAATCTCAATTAATACCTACTAACACCTGAGTATGTATAAATACCTGAGTATTATACAATATTGAAGAGTGTTATAGGTGAGAAAGTGAATATTCTCCTAGACAAAAGCATATATATACCCACTTGTTGCACTCTACACCCCTCCACATAATATTACCTCACATCCACTCCCAAATTCACACATCATTACACATTTAACCTCAAAACATAACCCCAAACTTGGATAGGTTTCAAAATATTAAAATAATTAAAATCACACGGGTCTCTACCATGGTTGTGTACTTTAGATAGGTTTAAAATTCATTTTGTATTTATTTTCAGGGAATTAATTTCTACACTATTTTTTGACATCCACACTCTCTTCCTTGTCTTTTAGAAGAAAAAAAAAGACATACACTTTTAACACTAAAATCCAAAGAAGGGAATGTGGTTATCAAAACAGGAAGTGTAGAAATCAATTCCATTATTTTCATAGTTGTTTTTCCTTGTTTTGATATCTCATTTCCCTTCTTCCTCAAGATGTCAATAAACCATTTGAAAATTTTCAACCTTCTCCTTGACTATTCATTCTACATTTTCAATTTTATTTGTTTAGTATTATCCTTATCTTCTGACGAAGAATAAGATAAAACCAGTGATGATTAGATATTGTTTATTCCTATTTTCTTAACCAAATATTTTAATTAACCTTAAATTTTGATTACAAGGCTAACAACAATACTTCATTAAAAAAAACTTCCATTAAGCGAAAAAACCAACAAAACACAACAGATCCTATATATTCCTCATCAGAATAATCAAACATATATGTACGGAATAACACGACTATGTATTTGTGCATCCTAGAAACCACTATTTGTAACATTCCTAATTTTTAGTAAATAAAAATTTGAAATGTTTAGTTCTAATTACATTAGCAATTAGATTAATATCACTATTATGGATTCAACTTAAGTTATTAGATTTAATAAACCATTTTTAGATTTCATGAGTTGCATTTCAAAGTTAGACCTATAGATATATGTACACATTTCCATCCATTTTCCTCCTAACTAGAAACCTAGGATATCACTAAATCCTAAACTAGAATCCTAACCAAGCTAATACCAAACCAACACTCCACCACCTTCCCTCTCTGATTTGCAACAGAAACCATATATCCCTCTCACCTGCATTTTCATCCACTCCACTCCTACTCCATACCTCCGGTCACCTCTACCCACTTTCACACTCCATCTCCACTCACCCTCTTAATTAAACAGACACGAAGTGGGTATAAACACTAAGTAGGTTAGGATCTGGAGACAGAGAGCAATAGAGAGAACACCACAGAGAGTAGTATTATTGGAAACACACTGACTTGGATTTTGCAACGGGGAAGAGTCCTCCTTTTATAGGCATAAGGAGGAATCTTGCTTACATCATACTTACAAGTTACATCATACTTTACCAATAATTCACACAGATACTAATAGGCTAGACTATACAGACAAACCATACTATCAGACATCACTTCTAGTAATATGCTTTACATCACACCTATTAATAGTACAAACCAATAATACTGCTTTCAACAGTACAAACCAATAATTTCACCTCCTCCCGGAAATAAAAGGAGCAAAACAAAGTAGCAAGAATCTTGCAGCCTTATTTTACTTTTTTGTACACTATGTAAAAGAGACAACTGGCCTAAGCACATGGTTGCTACTCCGAATCATCTGAACCACTCCTTCAAGAATAGTCTTCAGTTCTGTTGGTCTAGTAATACTGGTCCAAAAGATAGCGAATATTCTGGCGCCACTCTTCCGGATAAGTATCATTGAATTTACAATTTGCAGTTTCAGAATGGAGAGATGAGGGAACTTCTGCAGGTGCCAGTCTATTGAGTGAACAGAGTGTTTAAGTCATGACAAGATAATTCTCACTGTCGATTTGAATTCTCTGAGACTCTGGATATGCGGAGAGCAATATAGTGTGATATTCCTTTTGCCAAGTGATAGAACCGTCTGGATTAGGATGACTCCTGTTGTTGCGACTTGTCCAAAAAGCAAATTGGAGATTCTTGCCTGCACTGTTCGGGATTTGTCTAATCTTCTGTTGCCAGAAGGATATGCTTCTGAAAAGCAAGAGAAATTTCAGAAAGAAATCTTCTAGAGGATGAATTTGATTAAATGCCGCATGTGCCAGATAAACCAATACTGTTGATTTATTAAAACAGACACTTACGGTATAAATATCTACCAAATACCATAAGAGGAGGTAGGCTTCCTTTTTGAAATAAAAGACATTGTGGTCATATATTTCAAACTGGGTGAGAAAGGCGTAGACAGGATGGAAAGGTAAACCTCCTATGGGACCTTCATCAAGACCATACTTGAAAATGCAGAGATGTTGAAGATTTTAACACATTTGGACACACCTGGAAAGAAGGGTTAACTCTAAAATATGACACTGGAGGGGAACGGGAAGATTAACTGGGTGGAAACGGGAAATCATTGGAAAACAACCCGGAGCAAATGAATATGGCTTTGTTTTTTAAAACTGGTTGATTTCTTTTTTAAGCCTTCACAAAAAATCTGGGAGGACATTTGTTTTCCCTTTTATGTGAACAACATCAAAAGTCTAATTGGAAAACCAATTTGCTCATCTCAGCAACTACGCCTTTGGAAGGTGCTTCTGTTTGAACTTGAGCATGTTGGGAAAACTCATCATATTAGTCTCAATTAGGAATTGATGACCGATTAGATGAAATTCAAACTTTCAATGCTCCTTTTAATTGCCTGAATTTCTTTGTATGTAAAGTGGTAATGAAGTTCTGCTGGAGAGAATGCACCACTTTTATATCCACAAATTTTGTGCTTTTGATATGAATTTTCTTCCAAAAGGACTGCTTCCCAAAATAGATCAGAGGCATCTGTCTAAAGAACTCTTTTCCCATATGAAGGTATGGTTAATGGAGGAAGGGTTTTGGCCATGGCTTTGAGGTCTTTGATAGCTTTGGTACAATGGGCTAACCAAGAATGAGGGTTTTTCTTTAATAAAGTTGAAAGAGGAGTATGGTATTGGACAAGGTTGGGGATGAAATTAGCCATATAGTTAACAATTCCAAGGAACTATTGAACTTGTTTGACTATGAGATTTTCATCCTGAAAATGATCAAGCTGTGAGGCTATAAAAGGCTGGAGGGTATATTGACCTTTAGAAATATGCATGTCACGCCCCGCCCCGGAACGACACCCAAAGTGGGCCCGAACCGACACGGCCACGTGGCATTCCACACAAAAGACCAAGCCACACCTCACAACCTATCAGAATAAATACCCAGCGGAAGACTTCTCACAGCAAAGAAAACAGAAATAAATGAGTCAACGAACCGACCAACCAATCACAGGCTTGCACAACTAAGAACCACAACCACTACTACAACTTAAAGAGTTCTACACTTCAACATATTCACCCATGACTTGATTACAACTTATAAAAATCGCTTCCTTCAACAACTACATACAACAAGTTCGATCACCGACGTCTCCCAAAGCTAACGCTCGAGTACACCTCAACACGTTGACCAGTAGTGGACCCACTCTAAGCAACCTGCTACCTGGCAGACCAAAAAGGAAAGCCAGAGTGTGTGAGATATAGAAGTGCTCAACATAATACCACAATACCTGAAGGAATATCAACATGAGTACACATCACCAAGGTAACTGGAATACTAGAAAGTATACGACAGTTATAACCCACATATCCACCCAACTAAGCAATAAGATCAATGCACAACAATATGAATGTAATCACATCACATGCAGTGGCACGTCTGCCACATTCCCATGTACCCAAGGCATTGTGTCCCGCAAACCATGCTCCCAACCTCCGTTAATTGGACGGAATGGCATACGACATGGCGTGACTCACTCCACAATCCTTTCACGGGTACAATCAACATACAACAAGCATGCATACCATTAGCTAAACCAACATATAGCATGATATGCAATCTCCATCACATATATCCATATCAATAGCTAAACCTCGATTAGCACGATATCATTGATATACGATCACCTCCACCGCATTATCTACATAATGATAATCATATCGAAAGCTAAAATACCATTAGCAAGATATAAACTTACCACCACAGCAATATCTTATTGAGAAGAACCATATCAGACACACTCACCTTCGGTTCGACTGTAGTACCAACTTACGGTTACGACACCTCCCATTAAACCAGCTCGCTACCTAGCCACAGGCTAACTCATATTAGCATACTTCTCCATTGGAATGATCAAACAAATGTATGATAACAATCCAAAACATTTTACCAAGCTAACACATGCCCAAAGGTTAACAAGGTCACCAAACGTCCTCTAATCCATTTTACAACCATCTAATATCAAATTATAGAGCTAACAATGTATTAAATGGTATCCAACAAACTTAAACATAACATATCCCCAAAATCGGTAAAGCATCCAATGACTACTCCACTGTATTCTGACCCTAACTTCTTTTAGGATTAGAATTAGGCCATCAAACCACCACCGTTAAAAGTACATTTTTAGTACATCAATTTCGATATATAATTTGCCCAAAAAGGAGTCCGGATGAAAAAGATATGATCGTTCGAAGTTTCACAACAGTTACAGAAAATTACCCGAGAGGTACAGGTACCACAAAACTCGGTACAGGTACCCACACAAAAACGACACAAATGTTTCAGTTCTGCCCTGCCGGTACAGGTACCATAAAAAGTGGTACAGGTACCAACTGGGTTTTTTAGCGAAAATCCAGCCTGTTCATCATTCGATTCCCAATCTTTTCTCAACTCCAATCTCATCTAAAACTCACCAAAACTTCACAAAATCATACTCAAACTCATTTATAACAAAGAGCTTCGTAAGAACTATTAACCATAAGAATCAATTCATGTTTTAAACACCAAATTCAAGAGATTCAAGGCTAGGTTCTTAATTTCTCCAAGAACTCCAACCCACATCCAAACTCATCTATTCTAGGCATGAATTAGACCTCCAAACATATGAATTCAACATAATAAACATGAAATCAATTACAAGAAAGTATGAATTACCATGATAGGACTTCAATTATAGGAAAGAATGATCATTCCCAAGCAAATCCCCTTCTCCTCTCTTCTTCTTCCTCTTGGCGTCTCTCTCTCTCTCTCTCTCTCTCTCTCTCTCTCTCTCTCTACGTAGAATAATAGAAACAGGGGAAGGAAAATATCCCCCTAAATATCATGGATATTTTGATATAGGCTTAGGGAAATTATATGGTGTAATCACACCATCCCTCCACTTATGCAACCAACCAATGGTATTTAGTTAAATACCCACCAAATATGAATTAATCGCATAAACATATAATTCCATTCAAAATATGAGTTTAAAATACGAAATATGCGGGGCGGGTATTACAATGCATCCCTAAAAAATCAATCTCTGGTTGAGCAAGAAGCATTTTTTTTCTCCGAGAGCATGATACCATGAGTTTGGACCAAGGAATGGATAGTTTGTAGTAAGACAGCATGGGATTCAATATTTGGAGAAAAGAGTAGGACATCATCAATGTAGACGAGTGCTGAGGACAAAATGGGGGAAAAATACCCAAATCATGGCCTTTTGAAACAATGAGGGAGCTGTTTTCAATCCAAAAGGCATAGCTGACCACTGAAAGTGGTGATCTGGAATGCAAAAACCAGTTTTGGGACGATCCCAGCTGCTAGAAACCTGCTTTCAAGTCAAATTTTGAGAAAATTTGAGCTTTAGGCAAGTTTGCAAAAAGAACACTTCTTTGAGGAAGAGGGAATTTGTTATCCTACAGAAATTGATTCAGAGGCTGGTAATTGATAACCAGGCAAAGTTTTCCTCTTATCTACTTTGTCCTTTTATTTACATATAATGCTTCACATGCCCACTTAGAGGTTGTGGGCTCAATCAAACCTTTTGACTAGAGTTGCTGGAGCTCTTTGAGAGCAAGTTGATAGTGTTTTGAGTTCATACCATGATGGGTTGGCTTTGGTGGGGTTAATGTCATCATTTTTCTTAAAAGGAAGGGAAATGAAGAATTCTAGGTTTTTCCATAGTGGATTGGAGCATTTGGTGAGGAACTGGGAATGGGATTCAGCACAAGAAGTTTGGATTATGTCTTCTTTGATGGAGGAGAAATTTTCTATAGAAAAGAGATTTGGTTGAGTGGTCCAAGGTAACAGGTAGTTTTTGTATTTCAAACATTTTTTGAGCCAGAAGACTTTGCTGAGATTTTGGAGAACATCAAAGCCTAACAATAAATCTTTTTCCTGAGAGATTAGAACCATAAACTTGGTGTTTTATGGTATATCCAGGGAAGAGTTGGATGGTAATAGGCTTACTGATTAGAGTGATGACAAAAGTTTCTCCATTGGCTGTTGTAAAGGGTCTGAAACATGATTGCCAGTAGGACTTGGGGAGAATTGCTGGGTTGAGAATGGAGGCTGCATTACCAGTATCAAAGAAGGCGATAACTGGTATAGTTTTCTCATATTTTCCAAGTAAAATTTTGACCTTGGCTAAGTGCTTCATCCAAAACCTAACCGTTGAAAAAGGTTGATTTACCCCGAACGTAGGACTAGGTCGTTGTCAGCATAAATACCGGAAAGTCCGGGATCGTACCCACAAAGATAATCTTTATAGCTAATTTGGATTTGTAGATGTAAGAGTTTGCGGCGTTTAGACGGCCAACTTTTAGTTTTCCTTTGAAGTGTGAGAAATACTCTAATGAAAAAGACTAGAAAATGAGTCTGGACTAAGAATTAAAGGTGGCAAGGCAATGGAGTTACTAACGCCCGTAACTTAGGCCATCTAACCTTTCTCAAAGAAAACATGGTTGAATCGCACGGCATAGGTTATCAACCAGAAGATTTAGTGGTGAAAATGGTTAGACTTGATATAGAGTTTGAATAACAAGCTAAACACAAGGCATGACATCGCTCCCGGAACCATGTGAGCAAGCAAATGATCTCCGGAGATTAACAACACCAAGAATTTAATTCAAACTAAATATCAAGGTCATGAACTAGAAGCGTAGTTTGGAAAGCGAGCAAGTTCTTTGGTTCTTTTGGCAAACACAAGACGAGACATAGCTCTCGGAACCATGTGAGCGAGCACATGATCACCGGAGATTAACATCGGCAAGTTTTGTTACATAAAAGCCAAACCACACACATTTCCAAACCAAACCTCAAGTCTTAAGTTGAGAAAGACAAGATTAACCAAAGTCACAAGGTGTTATTCACCCCGACGCCAAGCCTAAACGACTATCCACACATATTGAAAAGACTAGAAAGCATGCTTAACTAAGAAAACATAATTAACCAATAGAAATGAAAATAAACTTGATTTATACGAAGATCTAACGAATAGCTATAACATTAATAAACGAGAATTTAACATACAACTAAGACTTACCAAAGTTCTTGAAGGAAATGACTTAAAACTTGAAAAGACATTAATGGAGTTCTCTCATAGAGAGAGAACTAAAGTAGAACATAAAGTGGATAGATGTAAAGTGAGAGAGAGATGAGTATTTATACAACTCAGCCTTTTCTCTCCTCAAAATATCCCTGAACTTGCCAAAAGTGGCAAGTATTCCATAAATGGAAAGTCCAAAAAGCAGTAAAAATATCTACAGGAGACCAACGTTATCGATACCATAAGCTAAGGTATCGATAACTTCATTCAAATTCTTCCCCGGAGAAAAGAGTTATCGATAACTTTAAACAAACGTTATCGATACCCTTGCTTCTGGACAACTTCTGGACCAAAAAGGGACAAATGGTATCGATACCATACAAATTGTTATCGATAACATTCTTCAAAAACTGCAGATTCATATGCTTGCTTCAGCTTCAACAAACAGCTCCCAGCAACTTCACAGCTCCTCAGCACTTATTTTCATTCTCTAAACTTAAGTAAAGACTACATTTTAAACATTTGTTTTACCTTTTCTTTACTTTAATTTATTTAATGAAAATAAGAAAGTACCCCCCATTTGGAAACAATGGCATTATCAGAATTTCAAGATTCCATTTAAATCGAAATGTCAACCCCCCACTTTTAGTACAAAATGGAAAACTACACATTTTTCACAAAAGAAAATGAGCTTGCTCTTCAAATAAAACCTTGCAACTTTGTAGTTACTCTTGGAACAATTCAAGGATCAATTACCGCCATTTTTTATCTCAAAAAACGAAACTTTTTTAGAAAGTCATTTTTTCATATTTAAACAGATTTTAAATGGCCGACAGGGTCTTCGGGTTCTTGGAAACACTTGAGCCATCCATGGCATTGAAAATCGCCTTATTTGCACGTTTTACCTGAAAATACTAAAAACATACCTTACATACAATATCGCTATGAAAGCTAAATAAACATAAAATAAAACAACTTAAAGCGGGACTAGTCGCACCAAAATCTGCAATAATGGGTGCTCATCACTAAGGGTTGAGTCACCATGATGTTTGAGAACCCAAATACTGGATTTCATAGGAGAATGAGTCAGAATCATTAGAAGAGTCCTCTGATTCTGACAAATCATCTGAATCATCAAAGGTTCATGCTAGGACTGCTTCAATCAACTATTCCTTCATCATCAATAGAAAATAAGGATTCAATATCGGCATCCTCAAGATCATAATCAATGAGAGCTAAAGAGCTCACCATTTTGTCTCTTGCTGCTTTATTTGGACACTGTTTGGCATAGTGTCCTTTCTTTTTGCATATATAGCAGCGATCAGACTTTCACTGCCCTCTGAACTTCTTCTTCTTGAAAATTTTTCATTTTTTTTGGCATGAAAACTTGCCAGGAGATTGGAACTTCCATTTCTGAAAGTGTTTGGATTTTCGATATGAAGGGCGGCAAGTGCACTTCTTGTCTTTGCACTTTATAAATAGGTCTGGTCGGTCACATGCTTTGCCAAAAAGCTTTCCTTGTTCTTCAAGAGTTCTGAGAAATTTCTGATGATTGCACAACTTTTCTAAGGCAATCAATGAGTGCTAGTAAATACTGCCAAGAGATGTTGCATTCAGCATCAATCCTTTTGTTTGAAATAACCTTGTTGTCTCATTTCCCAATGGTTCAAGAAGGGAATTGAGAAAGGCTTGCTTGAGGTTGACATCATCCATGCCGTTGAGAAGATAAAATCTTTGAGACATTCGGTCATAATGAATCTCTAAATCTTTTCTTTTGAATGAACAACATGCTGTGATATTCTTCTTGAACAAACTATTTTGTGTTGTTATGATCTCCAAGAAACTCAGTATGCAAGACTGAGATGAATTGGTCAAGGGTTGGGAGCTGTAGCTGTCGGTACTCGCCAAGAGCCAAGTACCATTCTTGTAGACAGCCAAGGAATTTTGCTATACACTTAGTAATGACAATACTCAGTGTAGCGTTTGGGGAAAGCATAGCGGCAGTGCACCAAGCATGAATCTCATAAAACTTATCCAAGGAGAACCTTGGGTATGAATGTTGGAATGTGAGAAGCAATCAAAAGTTAAAATTTTTGGAAGTGTGTCAAACGCAGGACCTTCTTCAATAATAGGATCTTCGACATGTTCCTCTGGAGAATGTTCTGGGTTTTCTGGGTTCATCACGAAAACATGAGGAATTGGCATAGAATCAATGAACTCAATGGTTGGTTTAGGAGATGGGGTTTCAGGTATAGTGGCTAAGGTATGTAGGAGAGTGGAGATTGAATTTTTAGAAGGGCTAGAGGTTAACTGAACCACTAATTGGGATGACTTTGAATTTGGATCAGATGGTTTAGAAGGAATGGAGGTAGTTGGAGCCAAGGTAAAGGTAGATGGTGGAGACAGAACTGTAGGAGGTCGGACAAGTTTTATCTGGGGTTTTGGGAAAGGAAGTTTTGGTGAAAATGGTCTTTTTGGTGGAGGAAAGAAGGCAGATGAGTCCCCAAAAATATTAGAGCTCGAGATTCAGCAAATTCTACGGTAGGGTTTATAGGTAAAGGTTGAGACATCTAAGGATACCCAGAAAAACTTTGTTGAGAGAAAGATGCGAACATGTGAAATGGGCTTTTTTGCTAGAAATATTGTTGTGCTTGGAGAGATTGAAGCTGGTTTTTTAAATGCTTCATTTCAGCATCCTTTTGGTAAAAGGCTGCTAAAAATGCTTGGTTGGTATATGCCATCTGGAGAAGTTCCTGATGAATATTTTGAATCTTCTGCTGCAAATCTCTGATAAGAAGTTCCAAAGATGATAACTTCTGATGGACAACATTCTCCAAATTTTATTGAGAGTTAGCAATTTTTTGGAGAATTTTGTTTTGAGCCAGAGAATTCGCTGAAATTTTATGATGATGAGTCGTCCTTTCTTGAGAACTATGGAACTCCAAAGGAGGAAAATCTTCTTCAGTCCAAGAAAAGGATGAGGTGAACATAAAACACCCACTTGGATGAGCCGAATGACCATTATTAAATGGAGGTTGAGGAGGCGGTGGAGATTTACAAGGAGTGAGAGGTAAAGAAGAGTATAGTGGACATGGATCTTCAGAGTCCTTTTCATCTTCTAGACACTCATCGTAGTTACAGGCATCAAAATAACAATGACCTGTCTCTAGATTTTTGAAATAGAAAACCGAAAGGCCATTGCGTTGATAATATTTAATTGGAGGGCTAGCTTCAGAACCATCTACAAACATGTCTATCCTTGAGGGAAAAATGACAGGATGGGTGGATGATGAGGTAGAGGCTTCTTTTGGGAATGAAATCTCTATTGTACCATTAGGTTTTGAGACGAAAAGTGGATTTGAGGATTGAATAGGTATGAGCTTTTGTTGGTTCTTCTCATATGCTATAACCCAAGATTTTGGGAGAAGCTTGAGAAGCTCAGAACGGAAAATCTGTCAGGGAACATGGACACAGGAAGCATGGTGAGGTGCATTGACAGTTAGGAAAAGGGCTTTATCTATGGAGGAAGGTAATAACATGTCCAAGGCATGGTTTGAAGGCGATAGGCCATTTGATAGTGGAGGGTTGCTGCATATGTGGTAGAAATTTGGGAAGCAGCAACAATTTGGACTTGCACCTTCAGAGCTGTTAGCAGATGAGAATCTGCTAGTAGCATATTGAAGTTGGGATAAAAGGTAAAAACCACAGTTCTAGCATTTAAGGTGGTTTGGACTATAGCAATACATGCATGCTGGTACTGTATAAACCTGGTGTCTACCAAAGCAAGTCTGGAAGTGACAGGTAAACCTTTTTCTGCCATGGAAAGTGACAACTAATCTGATTGCTCCAAAATGAAGGTGAGTAAATCCTTGTTGCCAAATGCGAGGCAAATCAACTGAAATTTCTAAGCGTAAAAGTTGTTCAGCCTCTGTAGCTGGTATAAAACACTGATCAAACTTGGAGGCTTGAACATACTCTTTTATAGAAGATGGTCGTTTTATAGAGAAAAGTTGGGTAACAATTTTTTTTACAGAGGTTTGTGGTCTAACAAAGGCATTATAGGGATTTAGAAGAGGGAGATCAGTAAGGGAAACCTTACTATTATCTAAAAGTATTCAAATTCATACAAGTACTCAAGATTAGAAGAAGAAGCGGAAGAATTTCTACTGGTGGATGATCGTGAAGGAACAAGAGACGAGGTGGTGGAGGAATGAGTAGAAAACAAATAATTCATTTTTAGGAAAAATTTTGGGTTCTTCGTCTCCTCATACAACAAATCTTTTTCTTTCCAATGTAAAATCCTTAACCAATTTTGATTAATAAAATTCTATATACTATGGTAGATAAACCGAGACACACCGCTCAAAAGCCAAAGTCTCAACTTTTAACCCACTGATACAGAAATTTTATGACCAAAAATAGTTAATGAAGTTTCTGATATGGAGGATCCTTAGAAGGCAACCACAGAGCATACGCTTCAATTTTCCTTGTTAGAAAAGATTTTAAGTAATTTTGGAAATGAAGTTCCCAGAAAGGGTTTAAGCTAGAACAGACAATCTAGCTCTGATACTAAATTTGAACAGACATGAAGTGGGTACAAACACTAAGCAGGTTAAGATCGAGAGAAAGAGAGCAATAGAGAGAACACCACAAAGAGAAGTATCATTAGAAACACACTGACTTGGCTTTTACAATGGGGAAGAGTCCTCCTTTTATAGGCATAAGGAGGAATCTTGCTACATCATACTTCACCAATAATTCAAAATTATTGGTTTGTACTGTTGAAAGTAGTATTATTGGTTTATACTGTTAATAGGTGTGATGTAAAGCAATATTACTAGAAGTGATGTGTGATAGTATGATTTGTCTGTATAGTCTAGTCTATTAGTATCTGCGTGAATTATTGGTGAAGTATGATGTAAACAAGATTCCTCCTTATGCCTATAAAAGGAGGACTATTCCCCGTTGTAAAAACCAAGTCAGTGTGTTTCCAATAATACTTCTCTCTGTGGTGTTCTCTCTATTGCTCTCTGTCTCTCGATCCTAACCTATTTAGTGTTTCTACACACTTCATGTCTGTTCAAATTTTACCCTTGAACATCACATATACACACATGAATTTTGAAAATACATACACACAACTTCTCTATCAGTCTAAGGCGCAAAGAAAGAGAGAGAGTGTGTGTGAGCTTCATTACTCCAATGGAGTTTTAGTGAGAGAGAAAGTGGGTCTAGTTCTATACACCACCACCACTCAAATTTGGGTTATCATCCATCCAACACATCCAGAAGCATCACATATCATCTTTCATTTCAAACCAAGGCAGTCCCAGAGTCCACATTCCGGTCATCTTCTACCACGAGCCGTTTTTAGCCAAATTCCATGTTCTTGCAATCGGCCGGACTAGAGGTAGATTAATTCCTATCCTACCATCCCCAAGTATATTCAGCCCCTAAGTGATGATTTTAATTAGATAAAATGGAAGGAATCGACCAACGGATCAAAACCTAGTGATTCAAATTTTTACTCTGTTTTCCGAAAGCCAACTGTTCATGGACGTTGGTTTTTCAAATTTTAGTAGAAATATTACACTTAGCCCACTTTGCTTACATGAGTTTCCACATTCGACCCTAAACTATGACTTGTCTCATTTTAACCCTACATATTACATTTTACTGATTAATATGCTAAATGTATGTCATGACTAATTTACCCTTAATCAATGTTAATGTGGTTACAATGTGCATAAGTACGGATTAACTATAACACATTTATAAGTTAGAAAATACTAGTGTTAGATTAAAATACTCCCTCCATCCCTTTTTAAATGTCCCACTTCGTAAATCTAACTTTTTATCCAGACATCATCATTACACTTTACAAATTTTAACTTTCCACAAATGCCCTTCTCCTCTTTAAAACTGAAAAGAGTTGATGCGTACAATTAATGCAACAGATTCCTTTTGCTTTGGAGGCGCAAAATTTTGGGCGCCATTTTGAAATGCTTCTCTGTTTTGGGAAGTGGGAAACTCCTCATTGTAAATTGAAAATCTTCTCCAAAATTATTGGCGGGTCTTTCCAAAAAAAAACCTCTCCTAAAAAAGGGGCGGGTAATCCTTCTATTTCTTCTTTAAAAAAGGCGCGAATTTCTCGTAAAACAATTGCAATATACTTCTATATATAACCATTTCCAATTTAACTCTACTTCTTCCTTTCCTTTTTTAAAACCTGTGCCTACCTTTCTGAATCCATCATGGATTCTTCCTCCCAAAACACCTCCATTGATCCCAGATCAAAAAAGAATCTGACGGCTGAACAACGCCAAACAATCTTTGAAACTTTGTTGATAGAAAGTCAACAAGGTGGAGTTCTCAAACTAAAAAGAAGTAGTTTTACTAAAGTTGCTGCAACGTTCTCGGTGAACCCGAAAACAATTCAGGGAATTTGGCGACGAGGGAAGGCTTGCATAGCAAACGGCTTGGCTGTCAATGTATTGAGCCGAAAGCCGATGAGGGTTGGCCGCAAGCGTATTGAAATCGATGTCAATGAATTCATTGGACTTGATTTTCGTCGACGCACTAACATTCGCTCACTGTCAAGTTCCTTGCACATCCCAAAATCAGTTGTGCACAGGAGGATAAAAGAAGGTGAGATCAGAGCACATTCAAATGCCTTGAAGCCATATTTAACTGAAGCATGTAAGAAAGCCAGACTTAAGTTTTGTGTTTCAATGCTTGAGCCAACAAGTCTCGAAAGCCAGCCAATGTTCAACAATATGTACGACCATGTGCATATTGATGAGAAATGGTTTTACTTGTCTAAAGTATCGGAAAGGTACTATCTACTTCCACAAGAAGAGGAACCGGTGCGCACTTGCAAAAGCAAAAAATTTATCACAAAAGTCATGTTTTTGGCAGCCGTAGCTCGACCAAGATTTGATTGTTATGGAAATGAAGTGTTCTCCGGTAAGATAGGAATTTTTCCTTTCACGTTCAAGGAACCGGCAAAGCGAAATAGTAAAAATCGAGTGGCTGGTACATTGGAGACTAAGGCGATTGTATCGGTAACTAAAGATGTTATCCGCTCGTGTTTGATTGAACAAGTTCTACCAGCTATTCAATCAAAATGGCCAAGTTCCGGAGCAACGGATCCTATTTACATCCAACAAGATAATGCAAAACCACATATCAGTCCATTAGATGCTGATTTCGTTGAAGCTGCAAGTAAGGATGGATTCAATATTTGCTTAACTTTTCAACCTACTAACAGTCCAGATATGAACGTTTTAGATCTTGGTTATTTTCGGGCAATACAATCTCTTCAACATCAAGAAGCACCCGCAACTATTGAAGCGCTTGTTCATGCCGTGATAAAATCATTCGAAGAATTGTCATCGGATTGTCTCAATCGTGTATTTTTATCGTTACAAGCTTGCATGATTGAGGTGATGAAAGTTAATGGGGGAACAACTACAAATTGCCACACAGCGGAAAAAGCCAACTGTTAAGAGATGTTTTTGTTCTTCCTGCCCTCCCATGTGAGCTACAGATTCTAGAAAATGCAATGGCTAATCTGCAAGAGTGAATCTACTAGTTGTGTGAAGGTGCGTACAACCAGATTCTGTTCTTATTCTCTCTTCTTCTTTTTTTTGGTTTCTTTTTTACGCTTAGAGTTGGAAAAATATCCCATTTGAAAATAATTTCCTGTCTCTCTCTTGCAGGTAAGAAGACTGCCTAATTTTTCCTTTTTGCAAAGTTGTCCAGCTTGCTAAGAAGGCTTTTGGTGGCACTCTTCAAATCTAGTCCTCTGTATTTTGTGTTTTGACTGTATTTTGTGATTAGGAAAAGCTTAAATGTATTTAAGATGGGAAAAGGAGAAAAATGGGCGTTGATATGAAGAACTTTTTTTTGGATCTGATTTGGTTTTTTACTTTTGGGAACCAGTTAGATGATCTGAAGTGTACTCTCTGTTTTGGGAAATGAAAAGCAGTTGCATCATTTGGGAACCAGTTGTATTCTCTGTTTTGTTCACTTTTTGTGCATTTAGAGTAGCAGTTTTTGGAATCTAGCTACAAGGGCAAAATAGGAAATGTATTCACTTTTACACACTAATTTTACAAAATGAACACTTATTTAGGGACAGCCCAAAATGGTATAGTAGACCCTAATAAAGGGACGGAGGGAGTATTGGTTGTTACATAAAAAAATATAAATAATTCAAAAGGTATCGGCCAAATCCTTACTCGTACTTGCTTAATTATTCGCACTTATAAATTGCTATGCTTGTTTTCCATCAAAATGTATCATGTTATGAATTAAGTTGTTATTGATAAGTCATGTTGTATGTGCTAGTTGGACTTAGGTTCATGGGGTGGTATGCGAGTAGAATTCACCTAAACGTTAGGTAAAGGATAATTGGAAAGTTATAGTTGATTGCCTGCAGGTGGATGAATGGGTGCTAACAGGGGCCCAGTGTTGATTGTTGAAACGAACCTTAGTCATGTCATGGCATGGTAAGCTTCCCTCATGTTATGGTCATAGGTGAATCCATGCTCGGTAAATAACGTAGGTGTATTCACTTAGGACCTCGTGTGCAGGACAAACAAGAGGGAGTGATCCCATGGGACAGGTCATGATTTGTGGTTTGGGAGGAAGGATCTTGTGGAGAATATTTTAGATTTCACTTAAGTTAATGGATAGTAAAAAAAATGATGATTTGTTACATTTCGACAACTTAATATCAACTGTTATAATTGTTTAGTTGTAAAGTAAGGGAGTAGGGTAGGGATTTTTCTTCTGAGTGTCAACTCACGGTGTTTTTACGCCAGGTATCAAGGAAAAACAGTATGTTCAACCTAAAGAAGAGTACCCTGTCAAGGACCAAAGGGGAGTTCGTAGAACCGTGAATGAACTACTAGAAGAAGCTCTGTTTTATTTTTAGTATTGTAATTTCAATTCCAAAAGTGCTTGCACAATTGTCAAACTCCATTTTATTTAGTAATATGTAAGACTTAATTATATTGACTTCAATTTTAATGATTAAAGACTTTCGCTGTTTAACTTTGTTGTTTATTAAATCTAATTTTAAAGACATTAAATCTTTAAAAAAAATTAATTAGCTTTTCCGAAAATCTGGGCGTAATGCTATTTGCCCTTCGGCATGTCAAACAAAAAGTATCCAATACAAGAAGTATAGTTGTAATATTTTTTTTCCCCCATTTTCACGAACACAAACTAAAATTTTGATCTATTTCCCAAAAAAGGAGTAAACAATGAGAACATTAACAACAAAACGATGTACCAAAACGTACTAATTAGTACTAAAATAATCAGGGTTTGAAATAAACCAAAGAAAATCAACGAGAACATACTCTCTCTCTCTCTTAAAAAAAAGAAACACACTAGTTTGGTAACTTGGTATTAGTAAATGGGGGTATTTTATTTTTGTTCTTTTCCATTGTATAAAAAAGAAAAAAGAAAAAAAGGAACACACACACAAATCGTTCAATTTGATATCAATGAGGGCTTGATCGGCATTTTTTCCTAAATTTGACGAGATAAAAAAATTAATGAATCGATCAAGCCCTTCCACATACATTTTAAACAAATTGAACGGTTCTAATTATTAGCGTGGAACTCCGATAGCATTTTGTGTATTAGAATTAAGTAACAACCTAAACACTTTCCTCCTCTAAACAACAGAGTTAATTGAACAAACCAGCACATGACCCATCATATTAATTTTAGGAAACCTTAATACAGACCTTCATACGTCTCACTGTCATTGGCAATGATATCTATATTATAAAATAAAACGATTTTTGTCTACTCATACAAACATGAATACCTTTACAGCCATTTTGATCACCTGTAATTAAGATCGTAGCCGTCTGATTATTCTCCTTTGACAATATACAAGTGAACCTTTCCTCTTTTTTGGGATAGTGAGAATCTTTCCTTATTATATATTAACCGATACTAACGAATTCAGTATTGCACGGGAATTTAATTGCCAAACTTTGATTGCCTTTTAATGTCTCCTGAAATGGATAATCAAAAATTTTGATTTCCGAACTTTAATTATGGACTACAGTAATGCTTCTTTATCTATATTTCTTTTTCAGTTGATTGTCTTTTGAATTTTTCTCACTTTAAGTTGGTTTCATAAATAGGGTAACGTCTCAAAATTATAACTAACATAATGTGTAGATTACTTTTGTTGGGTACGTAAAACAATCACGTAAAACATATAGTTTATATATGTTACGACTATATTAGGTCCTGACGTGCCTAAAATTACAGTGTACAACTTAAGACAAGTCTACACTGAATCATACAAAAATAAACAACACAATAGGTCTTTTTTTCCACTACAGTCCTCCCCACCCCCTCCCCCAAAACTACCACTTTCACGTGTAAAATGACTCGAAAAATAATATTTATACATGTACACATTTCCATTTCCAACTATATCTACAACAAATTTTGTATACGCAATCAATGGTTGAACATTACTGACGGAAGTACGGGAAATGAGAGAGTAGCGCCATCGACGGAGGAATTGGTGTTTGAGTTTATGCAATTGGAACACACATAAATCTAGCTTACTCTTTGCTGTTTGAGGACCTGTCCTTCTTCTGTCCACCAAGAATACGCGAGATCTGTAGACCTCTACTAAACGCTTGGTTAAAGAGCATCCGCGTTTGGAATTCTGACACAAAGGGGAACCAAGCCAGAAATGCAACTGGGGTGAATAGAAGCAAGCCCATGATTATTTCATAGCCACGAGCAAGCGTTCGAACTGATCCCCAGACTCCAGCCCGATGAACCAGCGGCCTCAAAGCTTGCGCAATCTTCAAATAACATGAATTCCACAGAAACAAGGTGATCAAATAACAGATTAGCCAAGGGGTAGAGACAGGATTTTCACAAAGTGGGGCCAAATGTGTTTTTTGGTAAGTAAAGTTTTATATCACCAAAAAGAGCATGAAACATTGTAGCTTCATGCTCTTTTTGATAATATACAAGACTTAACTTACCAAAAAAAAGAAGTTAATCTCCAAAACGAGGCAAACATAAAATGATAGATGGGAAGAAAACTAAAGTAGAGGTAGGAATAAAATTTTCCAAAAGATTAGTTGTTTCAAATCAAGGATTCTATCCAAATTTTCTTGGTAACTTTGGGATAATGTCCTAAAACCTTATATGGAAATATGGCCCGCCCTAGTCTATTTACAATAATTCTACCTCCACAAAGAAACACATAAACAAAAAACACACACACAAGTGTGGTGACAAATACACACACACACACACACTCACAAGTGAGGTGACAAATACACACAAATACACTCACAAGTGTGGTGGGCACTACACTTGGGAGAATGTGCGTCTATTTATTTGTGGTACTAGAATAACTGACGTATTTATGAGTTAGAAATTTAATGGTATATGTGTATTGGCATGAAAGAAGAAAAGTGAGAGGAACAAAGAAGATGCAACTCACCAGAAGCAACCCCCATCCAGTTGGCATGAAAGCAAGAATGCATACTATGATATCCTTTAGTGTCATGTGGGGAAGTGCTATTAAAAGAATTAGGACAGTAATGAACGTGAGGAAGATTAAGGCCTTGATCAATCGAAACACAAGCTGGTAAGTTGCACTAAATCTCCGCCTTCCAACAGACACAGCCTGTAAAATTGGTAAGGGTTGTGAAGAAAAGAATGCCTATTGCTATCTCTTACTAGGTCAAAACTAAGAAGGCAATCATACTATACAATTTTGAAAACACAAAATCCAATTTCATGGTGTAATTTAGACACAATGAATATATATATATATATATAAAAAGCAAGCTTATTTACTCTGAAATAGCAACAGAAATCAGAAAATTAGAACTGCTTTGACGAAGAGTGAAATCTCAAAACAGCAATCTAGCAATTCATGAAGTCTTGTATTATGTCTAGCAAAGCTCCTGCTGTGAACGTCCCGTCCTTTATTATGAGTCCAGTTGGCACTTGGCAGCAAATATATTATTCATTACTCCGAATTCCTTCATAATGTTTATTACTCTACAAAATGGGTGATGAATATCAACTCCAAAGAAATTTCATCAGCTGTTTCCCGCTACTTGCCTACCATGAACCATGATTCACAAAGTATGCACATATGTGTAGCTATGAGCACATTTAGGGCACTGCTATTTTCTGTTCTTTTTCCAAGCAAATAACTATTTTTAGACCCACAAGAGCAGTAAGAAAGACCAAAGATGCCTCTTTATTTCAGTGTAAAACTAGTTTAGTTTCTTATAATAGAAAAACATAAACCTAAGTAAATAGCCTGAACTTGGTATCAAGGGAAGAGAAAAAAATAAATAAAATGAAAAATTCCGAAAATAAAACTTGGTACATGAAGAAATTTTACCACGCATCTTCATCATAAACAATATTACGAAAATAAAACTTGGTAAATGAAGAAATTTTACCACGCACCTTCATCATAAACAATATTACAAAGATCACAAGCCATGATATGCCATACACCTGCAGCCAAAAGAAAATAAAGTAACTTTATCTGCAACTTAAGTGAACATGATTGAAATTTCTTATAAAAAATTAAAATGCACGTGTTAAAGTAGTATATGGTCAAGGAAAATACCAGAACACTTTTGGTTTTCCTGGTAAGGTTCATGTGATATACAAGTCCATACTGATAGATGAAGAAGCGCAAGGACAACAAAATCTCAGCAATGATACCCCGCAACCCAGAATACTGAAGATGCTCTTGTTCCTTCTCCCACCATGATTCCCAGCTTTTTTCGGGAGGCACCCCAATTCCTCCACGGTTGTTTATCCACTTATTCCAATCTGTCCAATCATCGACAATTTTTTGCCACTCAAACCCAGAGGGATTAAAGAGGAAGGGAGCAAACAGCCATGTCCCCACCATGAACCACATAGATACTGTAATCAGTATGTATGGAACTGAACCTCTATAAGACTGGCCAAATATCTCGTACACAAGAAGTAGAATCATCAGTTCAAGTCCCTTCACAAAATGACTTCGCGAGTATAGCTGATAATTGGTGGCAAATTTCGCATGGAACACAACAAATCCACGACCTGTAGCTCTGTATTGTGCACCGCCGTGAAGCAAAGTCCTTCCAAAATAATGGGTTTTTGTTCCGAGGGAAAATGTGTAAAATACAGGAGCTAACTGTAGTTGCATCAGTACAAAATCACTCAAGGCATTTCGGAAACCCGTCTCAAGGCCTATTTCCATCATCATAGGCAATGCCATCAAAAGCCCAATTTGCACAACAGACTGAGAAGCAAGAGCTACTTGAAGAGGTTTGTTGTCCCGAATAGCCCGGTGGGTAACCAGTTCTTTTTCAAGTCCACTTAAAACGAGATAAAGGCGACCATATAGAAATACAAAGACTATAAGCACAGTTATCTGCCAAGACAGAAACATAGTGATCAGGCAACCATGAAAGACATAGTTCCAGTCAGAACAATAATAATAAAAAATCTGACATAGCCGATCCTAATTGATTGGGATCAAGGCACAGTTTTGTTTGGTTGTAGCCGCAATCTGATAGATAAATAAAACATAATATACCATATCATGTAAGAGAAAAATGAAACAATTTAAGATCAAAGTAAGCTCTCAATGCTTCGTACTTACATTCCATCTTCTATAGTAGAACTTTACAAAACAACATGGGGATGAACAACTTACGCGGTTAAGTACCGTGGACGCATGATTTGTACATAGTGTGGGCCCGAACCACATGTGTCTACAAGAATTATATTATGTATAGCTCTATGTTTGTGTTAATATACATAGCCATGATTCTATTCTACACATGCGACCAAAAAATTGTTGACAACTTAAGACCATAGGATGTTTTTTTCCACGCATATTGTTACCTAAGGGAAGTGCAAGGGCCAATTTTATATAACTTCTTGAAATTAACTTGAAGATTAAGTACAATTAAAAGAGAATATTTGGAGATGTGTACCCCTGGCTCCCTTTTCTATCCGCCGGTACCACTGCAACATAAGTCCTAAACTCTTTGAAAGACCATGAAATATATGCAATAAAGAGAGCATGACCCATATCATACCAAGGTGCTGAAATAGAACCCCACAGTTGTGAAATAACATGACAACATTCGGAAGAAATCAAATCGGTGGCCGAGTCTATATATGTCACGACTCATTGTCTGTTCGCCATTGCCATTGGCTATCTTTGCCTCAAAAAGCGAGATCTGGTTAAGGCCCACATCCCTCCCTTTACCAACTTGAATGTATTCATGATGGGTAACATTGCCTCCTCGTAACGTAGAATTGATACCTGCACATCATGGAGGTGTTGGAAAGATGGACAATGAAGCTGAAACCGTGTATTTAAAATTAAAAACAAAGTTCTGAAACAATGACAATGCCTGCAAATATGTCTTCGCTTAGGTTGATAATTTTGGAAGCTTTGCTGACACCGCCCCTTGTCAGGTGGAAGAGCCTATCAAACACATCTGGATGGCCATAGTGGAATCGAACCCTGAATGAGTAGAAGAGAGAAAGTTAGGAACATTCAGTACACTAAACATACAAGAAAAAGGTAGATAACAACAGCAAACTCAATGGTGACTGAATCCTAGAATAAGTGAGGAAATGACTATGTTTTGAATGCTTCTTCATAAGAATGTTATAATGTCAATAAATTGGATCCAAAATGGTTCTTCGTCGTTTGTACATTTTCATGCCATACTTATTTTGAATACATAAGCTATTGTCACTCATCACCACAGCTGAGAAATTTGTCTGACAATCCCAAGATAGTAATCGGAGTTCTGGATTCCAAACTTTGCTTCCTATTTCCTGGAGAGTGGTTGGTTCCCTCACCCATAGATTGGCTCAGCTAATTATCACTCTATTTTATTCTTTACAGAGCATGAATAAGTTAGTCTTACTGTTATGCAAACTCTAGTGTTACTATTTTACCGGGTACATTAACTTCACCAAAACTATGGTGGTCCATCTTTTGGTAAATAATTATGGCGGTCAATTATTATACCAAAACCGGGTATACCTGTTGTTTCCTCCACATGCGGCCATTTCGACATCAACACATAATCCAGGTTTTTACGCCGACAATAAGTAATGTAAAAAGAGAATAAGTTGTTAGACTAATTATGTCACATATTACTAGAAACATAAACCTGCAAAACAGTGATACCTAGTAAAAGTGAACAAATATCAAAACTGTTGGGAACATGTGTGAAGGTTGAGTCCCACATCGGATAAATAGAAAAAGAGTGATCTTAATATACAATTGGATGGCTAGCTTAGCCTTTTAAGTGGATAGGTCATTCAATGTATATTGGGTCCAGGTGATATGGTGCGGACTCCGCGGACACTCCCCAACGGATTGGGCCAGCGCACACTCAGGAGAACCTTAGGCGGATTAGACTCCTAACAAAAACGGTCCTTAAGTTTTAATGGCATACAAATATACTAATTAAACATTTACACACATTAGTATATTTTTGTGAATTGACGAAACCACCATACAATTGCCACTACTTTGCCAGGCTCCCATACAAATAAATGATAAATCAAACTGAAGTCTTACTTCAAGGGATTAGCCAACAGTCTCTGTCCAATTGTTACAAAGCTTGTCTCTTGATTTGACATGAACCATGCGAGAGAAGAAACACTGCGCAGATTAACACATAGAAGAGGAACTGTCACGGAACACTGAATATTTTACGAACTAAAATCTACCACCAGATGATGGTAACAGCTGGTTTTGTACCTGCCAGTGAATATATGCTCCCTAAGTCCCAGTATCGTTGGATTTCTCACCCCATGCTCTACAAGAAATTCTTGCAGCAAGTTCCTCATTTTAAAGGCTTCTTCCATGTAGTTATCCTATGAATACAAATTTAACGATCTAACTTCAGGCATTGAAATCAAGCTTATCATTAGTTAAATAAGAAGATGTATATAAGATAGTACCTGGTTCATATCTATCGTTTGCAAGCCTTCCCCACGTGTGAAAATTATGGCATGGTTTTGATTTTCAGGCTTCCCTTCACCCAATATAGCAGGTCCTGGAAGTTTTATCCGGTAGATAACCTGAATAAGGAAATTTGAGCATTTGCCACTGATAATTGTGATTGATTGGGACAGAAAAATAAGAAGGGTCACAGTAACACAGGTGTTATAAGTTTAAGATTATCCAAACCAGAATAGCTTGCAACTCTTACAACTCCAAAGCAACAAGATAAAAGGATATTTACACTTTTGTTAGAGACAACCGTGATAAATCCACCAGCAGAAAATGTATTATCAAGATCCATATTTCCCCACACCTTTGTCAGAATATCTACCTCAATTCAAACACTAACATAAGCTATTTAAAAATCACAAATCCTTGCTGATCCCTATAAATCAATAAAATCTTAGATATGCCCACAATAAATCTCTCAGCTTTGAGCATTACATGATGTTTCTGACAAGTGTTGGGGACAAAGATATGAAATTTAAACATAGAGTTATAGTGATTCATCCGATGTTCAAGTTCAAACTAACCATAATAAACAGATTGGCCAAGTCCAATTTCACCTCAAATTCGTACCTGGTCTAGGCTTTGACCCTCCTCAGATGAGTCAACAGACTTCGGTGAAGCCTTCACAAGAGCTGAATAATAAACCTTCTCAACTGCCTTTTTGGATTTATCTTTGCTGGTTTCTTCAACCTCATCAACATAAGCTACACGAAGAGATGGATACCTGCCCCGAGAAACAAGAATATGGAACTAGAAGTAAAGCAATAAACCATGAGGCTATATTTGAATGACAAGAATCTTGAGGAGGAATGAGAGTGCAATGTTGTATTCCCATGACTCCTACATTTGGAACAGAATGTCATAGGAATTGATTCCTAGTGACATAACCAACCCAAAATCAGGGACAGAGCCAAGATTCTAACTTAGGGGGGGTGAACATGCATACCAAAAAACTGATAGAAAGATTGAATAATTATACATGAAAATTTATTAGCTTAAAACTGATAAAAAGAAAGAATGCTAGATGAGCATTTAATTAAATATTTCTCGTATCCACAGAGTACAAAAGAAAAATACTTTAACCCAATCTATCTACCAAAGTGAGACATTTTACGTTGTGCTTAACCCTGTCTAATTCATGCCAATATAAACACCCAAGGTAGAATTGACTTCAAAACCTCCAACAATGTCTATCAAATTATATGCATTGGCATCTAGAGTTCTAAAATTGTGCATTGCAATTGAAACATCCGTGGGATGATGGATATGACTCAAAAGTAGAGACTTGTTTGCTTTTGTAGACATAGAACGGAATGGGTCTATAGACTTTTGTTTTCACAGTTTAGACCCTAAATTTTTTACATTTTAAGTAGGCCCCTTGAGTTTGGGTCTATGACCACTTAGTTTAGGTCTTCTACATAAAAACAGAGGAAAGGACTCCTCTTATTTACATTGAGGTGGCAAAATTATGTAGTTTGATGTCAAATATAACCAATTTTAGTACAATCATAGCTTTTGGCCACCACTTATCCCCCCACGGCTCCATTCAAGATTCCTTGCATCCAACCATAGCATTAAAATCAACTCAATGTTGGAAACATACGTTGTCATAAGCCTCAGAATGTCTTGGGCTTTAGCATCTCCAGATCGTTTTTGAATGCCATACTGCTGGCATGACACTACATACGTGAACTTCATATCAGCTACTGCCTGACATTGGGCCAACAATGACCTTTCATTCCTTAGTTGTTCCTCAGTATTGGATTCAGCAGCCTTATAGCCTTTCATCAACTCTGAAGAAACCCAGCAAGTAAAATGACAAAGGAATAAGAATCTAATTATCACAAAAGATTATAAAGAAAATTTAATCATGCTTTCAGTAAGTACCTTCATCCTTTGCCATATCAAGGAAAGCTTGAAGTTCTAAAGCCTGCCGATAGTACATCATACCTCGTACTTATTTGGTAAGCATTGAGTTAGAGCATGCAGAGGAAACTTTCATCCTTTGAAGGAACAACTACTCTGCAAAAAGATTAAACCCACATAAATCTAAAACAAATACCAGTTTTGGTCAATGTTTGGCCTCTATATGATGCCCACAGCCGAAGTTGTTCTTCTAGTTCTACGTTTCCCTTCAGTTCCTCTTCGCTGTATCCAACCCGTTCAAGAAAGTTGTTCCATTCATCTGAACATTTCACATCCATCCAGAATTAGGGGACTGTAACTTAATCACATATCATATTTGTTAGAGCCTGTCCCACATCGGTTAATTATTACCTCCAAAACTTGTATGTGAAATCAATAATAATGGTAATCTACACTCCTGAGGACCTCCTAGAAACAGAAGGTTTGGAGGTGCCTGGGTAGCCTCTCCACTCATAGCCAATGAGTTTGCGTTGGATGCTTAAACAATATTTTTAAGAGAATCTCAAAAGGTGACAAGACAACTAATAAGAAGTCTAACCCGGAAAGATCTTTTGCAAGTAGAAGAGGATAGATACACCATCTTCATTTGGCTTTTCCAGGTGATTCATGGCAAAAAGGACATCCTCTGTGTAGTACGGAGTAAGGACACTACATGAAAAGTCACAGATATGCAAGTTGATACGTTACAAACGCAATCTTACATCAGCAAAAGTAAAAAAGCTAAATAAAACAGTTACAATAGTTCTCCATACTCTATGCATTGGTAAAGAAGTATGAACAAAAAGTCCTGATAATTATACAAAGGGTCACAACCAAAAACGAAGTTTTATGCTAAACAATTCCTAACACTAAAAGAGCTGAAGGGATCCAATGGTGTTTATTGAGCCCAAGCAATGAATAAGTGTGACCCTCAAGTGCTCAGAATATATAGAAATTAAAACAGCATACTAGAAGAAAAAAATACTTCCATATTTCTTGAAAACAAATGAAAAATACAAAACACAAAACACAAAAGGCCACACAATACAATAAGTTGATGCATTGTATGCAAGAGTGTGTAAACGATATTGTTGTATGATCAGAAACTTACGAAAAGGAAAGCATATTGCGAACTTTTGGTGCATTGGGCATCTCCATAAACAATGAATTTGAGAAGAAAGAAATACGCCTTCGAGCTTCTAAATTGGATGGCACATCCATAGCAGACTCCTTCACCGTAAGCAATAGATGAAGCCTTCTGATCTGAAGAAATTAAGAAAAAGAAAAGTAGTACCGAGTAATATATTGAAGACAAACACATACTATAGCTTGTATTACTTCTGGTACCAAAGAGATGAGGTAAAAGAGGAAATAAAAAGAGCCCAAACGAATTTATGGACCTTGTTAGAAAACCTATTATACTTTCAGCAGGCCCGTTTGGTAATGTTATTGTACTTTCTCTGTTTTCATTTAACGGAAACTGAGGCATATTTTCTTGGTGAACCCCTTCCGGAACCAATATGCAGATTTTTGTTTTGGAAACAACCCATTCTCCACAAAAACATCAAAAAGATGTTTTCCAAGCCTTGAAAACTCTATTTCTGCTAAACAAGAGTACAATAGGGAACGATATATGTTTGCTTTATGACCATCAGAATCAGTTTATAAAAAATGTTCGGCAAAGCTCTTTGACAATAATAACGAAGCAATTACTGCAGTACAGAAAAGAACATAAAACTTGAACTCTAGCAAAATTATAAGAGCCACACAATATGCACCCTAAATTTGGAACAAATCTAGTCTCATACAAATTAAAGTAATACTAACTTTCTCTTTCCAAGCCTCTGTCTCTTCAGTAATAGGAAATTTAAGTGTTCCAAAGAACTGATATTGTTTATCTAGCGGTATCATTCCCTCATGCATTCCATAAGATCCACCATGGCTTGAATCTAGCAAACTATTAGAGAAAGTAATGAAATTAGGAATAAAATCAATCTACAAATGTAAGTGTAGAGAGATAAACTGCTTTGGATTGTGTACCTAGGAATTGGGTCCTCCATTATGTCTCTGGTCACAATCTCCAGCATGTTGAGAAGTACAATGACAACTTTATCCTTATCTTCTCTTTTATTCTCTCTCTGCAGAAAAAAACCAAAGGACATTGAGTTGAAACTTCACCTTCAAGCCGTCAGCAACTAAAATGCAGAAATTTTGCATGTCTTCTATGCTTACCAGATACTCAATAAGCTGAACAAAGTTTTCATAGAGGCTGGGCAGAGCACTCATTTTCAGTTCTTTTATCAGATCTTCTTCTTGTATATGATGATCAACCCTTGAGAAAATCTCATCTATGACGCTGGAAGTAGTTAGCACAGGTCAACAACAAGCCAAAGTAGAATAGATACTCTCTCTGTCCCTTAATGTTGGTCCCTTTTGGGAGTTCCAACTTTTTAAGGGTACATGTATTAAAGGCATGTTACTTAGAAAGTCCGCTTCGCCTTCCAATATTACACATTGATTCCCAGTTTGAGACAATTTTCAATCATTTATGAGGATTAGTTTTGGAAATCCATTTTTGCTTTGCCTTGTTAAAGAAAACTAGTACTTTGGGACATTCCAAAATAGAATAGAGGACTTAAACGATTTTTGGGACACCAACAAGCAAAACTGAATAATGTATATATACTGCCTTTGTTCTATATTGTTTGTCCATTTTCGGGGTTGTCCAAGTAATCGGGTCAATGAACCATGTAAATTTGTGAACAATTGTGCAAAATATTTTTCCACCAATAAACAAAACTGACTAGTTTTGATCCAATTAATTCCTGACTGCCGAGAATAGACAACAATATGGAATGTAGGGACATTAGGTTGAATGAATGTCAGACAGTAACTAACTTACATTTGTTCACGTTCCCCTAAAACCAAAACTTTGATAATGTTTTTACATGAAGCATAGCACTCCCGGACAGCACAGACCATGTAATCGTCTGCTTGCAATCTCTTTTTGAGCTCACGATCTCTCCCATTGCTATCTTTGGCCATATCCAATGCTATAGGAAGCTGCATAGCACAAAGGGGAGGATGCAAACAATGATAACAGATGAAAGTAGCAAAGGAGATAAAAACATCAATCATGGGAAGAGTGTAGTAATTCAGGATATATAAACCTTGCTAGCAAGTAAAAATGGAGGCCACTGAATGAGATCCAGGTCGCGATCAGCCCAATATGGAAGAAGCAATAGGTTCTTTTCTCTGCAAGGACAATAACATAAACACAACAGAATAGAACCCAGAAAACTAACTAAAGTAAGAATACTGGAAAGAAGATGAAGGTGATAAACTATATACTTTCAAAGAAAGGGAAAGATATTCCGGTGTTGCAATTCCCATAATACCTGTCGTTTATAAGATCCTCATCTCTGAAGCTACTTATTATTTTGTTCCACAACTGAGCAAATCTTGCCGCCTCTTTTCCTTTGTTTGATGGGATCTGAACAAACAGACAATTCCTGAAACTTCATAAATACCAAAAAAAAAAAAAATTAGTAAATAAAAAGTAACCGAACCTTATCAAATTTGCGGGTTAGTGTAGCTTTCAGTCCCTTCTTAGGTTCCTCATTCTTTTCCGGTGGAATCAACCGGGCATTGAAAGCACCTGGCAGTGATTGAAATCGGGACCTCAACATCCGTAGTGTCCGAATCTGAAATCAAAACAGTAAAATTGAGTTATAATTTCAAGAAGCAACAATACAGCAATTAAATTGCTGGGCATATTTTAAAGAAAACTACTGGCCTTGTTCGTTTTGAAGCTTTGGGTATTTTAGTTTTGGTAGTGGGTGGAGAGAGAAATAGGGTAGTGATTGAAGAGATAGGTAATGATTGGAGAGAGATAGAGAGAGAAATGAAATTAATAATTGAAGAAATAGGGTAATGATTGAAGAAAGATATAGGGTAATGATTGGAAAACAAAGTTAAAACAAACTCAAATACTCAAACGAACATGGCCAGTCTATTTCTTGCAGGGCATATTTTAAAGAAAATTACTATTTCTTCCATCGAAAATGATATATGTACCGACCATGTGTAGGGAAAATGTACCGACCGGCCGCGCCGGGCCGTCTCCGGCCACCGGACGGCCGATCCG
>BPLS01000134.1:1180699-1202863 GCA_019656275.1 Rhododendron kiyosumense
AAAAAAAAACTATGAGTGTGAGAATTTCTTCTTAGTTTAAAATAATTCTTTCTATTGCATATTTAAAGATGAAATGAGTACCGCAAGGGCGACGTGGAATGCTCAACACCTTCTTCACTTGTAACAATGAATTACCGAATCCTTTCTTTTCTAACCTAGTAGACCAAAGGCTTTTTGTTAAGTAAAATGGAGTCACTCTTTAAAAAACCGAGCCTTTGGGCTCGCGGAATTATTTTCAAAACACTTGAACTATTCTTTTAGATAATTCAAGAGGTGACTTGAGACACCTAAACTCTATGCCTGAGGGCGACTGAGTTATTTTCTAAACCCCCTTTTCAAACTCGATCTACGTTGGACCTGATTCTCCCTAACTCCGGGAATTATACGTAGGCAACTTATTAAGAGCTCGGTTTCAATTCTTTTCAACTCTCCCCCATTTTTATACAATTCAAACATATTTTCTGCAAATTATCCGAAACCCCTTTTACATAGTATAACACAAAGTTCATATGAATCTGTATAATTTACATAGAACACAAACTTGTAAAAACTTTTACAAGTTCCAGAACAATGAATACTTTCCAACAAATTCGCAATAGTCGCAACAAAATTAGTGAGAAATTTATATGGGAAAATTTCAAAATAGCACCTGACATTTCACACAAATCACACACAAACACCTGACCTTTTAGAATTATTAAAAAAACACCTGACCTATTTAAAAATCCATCAATTTTCCATCCGCGGTTAACTTTCCATAAAAAACAGACGGAAATGATGAAAATGTGCATTTTGGTATGAATATTGGCAAAACAAGATTAAGGCCCCGTTCCGAAAACCTTCTTAAAAAATAAGTAACTTATTTTACATTTTCAAACTAAAAAATAATGTAAATGAAAATTAATTTTTCAATTTTTTTTTGCATCGTATAAAAGATCTCAATGAGATCTTTCAAACAATATCCATATTGCATATTTTTAGATTTCAATAAGCCAATGATTATTGAGCTTGAAATTGTCTTCTTAAAAAATAAGGACTTTTTTTGCGTTCTGAAACGGGGCCTAAGGCTCATTTTGGCAAAACACAATATTATACTCATAAACAAGATTAAAGCTTGATTTGGCTTTAAAAGTCAATTAATAACTTAATTTTTGTCTTTATTCAAAAGAAAAAAAACGCATTTGTTAATTTTGGGCCAAGACGAATCAATAAGTCATAAAAATTACTTAACTTTTCAATCCAAACACACCCTAAATAAGGAATCAAACTTAATTTAGTAATTAAATACCAATAACTATGCAGCCAAATAAGATTACTCTGTATTAAACAAAGGAAAAAGCAAAAACAAATAACATGGAATAGTTGTGGGTATGTATGAAAAGTGACTGAGTTAAGTAATTTTTGTGACTTATTGATTCGTCTTAACACAAAACTAACAAATGCGTTTTTTTTTTGAATAAAGACAAAAATTAAGTTATTAATTGACTTTTAAATCCAAATCGAGCCTTAACATTGTTTATGAGTATAATATTGTATTTTGCCAAAATGAGCCATAATTTTGTTTTATCAGTATTCGTGCCAAAATGCACATTTTGAACATTTTCATCTATTTTGGATGGAAAGTTAACGGCGGGTAGAAAATTGATGGGTTTTTAAATAGGTCAGGTGTTTTTTTGATAATTTTAAAAGGTCAGGTGCCTGTGTGTGATTTGTGTGAAATGTCATGTGCTATTTTGAAATTTTCCCAATTTATATACGTACGTACTCATTTCATATGAATCTGTATAATTTATAAAATCCACTATGATGATTCGCAAAAAAATTAATCGAACATAATGAATTCACACATGTTTACATCCTAAAAAGTGCCACCCAATGAAAAAATTCCACGTGGCCCCGAACGGTACGGTGGCTATATGGAACCTGTCCCAATTGAGTATCAATTACAGAGGATTGCGGGAATTAAGGGAAATACTATTTTAATGACAAACGGTTTCGTTTTAAGGTGAACCGGTGTGATTTAAGTGATATTTAAACGATAGTTTGGGAGGTTATTGGATCTAACCATTGATTTAGACATTATAATTATCGAACGGTATCCTCACTGCCCTGTTTCATAACTGAAATTAAGTGCAATTGCAGGGAATCATTTGGGAAGCCAGACGTGTTGCATTAATTCACGTTGCTTGAAAATAGGAACCACGATCCAGGAAATGGCCATGAACACCATGATCGAAGCATGCAGGGGAAGAAGGAATTCTGGAAATATCAATGTAACCATTCGAAAGCCCCCTCAACCGTTTTATGTGGCCAACGTGGGCATCAATCGAAGACGTGGAGATCGAAGGCAGACCCAGTGTCTATAAATAGATAAGTAAAGTGAAGAGAGAGACCCCCACAAAAAATTCATATCATCTGACAACTCATACAAAATGATTGCTCAGAGATCTATCTTAGATTAGTTTTTAGTTTAAAGTAGGATCTTTTTGTAAGTTGAAGGCTTATTTGCATGTAAGATTGCTTTTGATTAAATTCAAGTTCTCTTATTTTCTTGTAAGTTTTTTCTTACCAAAGAATAGTCGTTTGTAAGTCCACTTTTGATTAAATTCAGTGTGCTTATTTTTCTGCATTATTTTTGGAAGAGTCTTAAGAGTGTTTGCATACAAATTTACCTTTGATTAAATTCAGGTTTGTTTGTGTTCAATCATCTTTTCTGATTTGAAGCGCGTCAATCTTTTATTTGGTTGATACCTTAAGGAAAAATCCTCTTAGTTGAGGTAATCGAACGGATAACACAATTGCCTGATTGAGATTAGTTATTTCAAATCAATTTGGAAAGAGTAATTTCATCTTTGAAATTATTTCTTTTCTGGCACGCCCGCACACAATCATTTGCCATTTGATTGAGCTAATTCAGCCCAAAACAACACCGACGAAACGGACTCGGGGGGCTGCTCTCCCCCTTGGGGAGAGCAGCGTGCTGCTGCCCCCTTTTTGGGGCCCATTCCGGTCTCGCTCCGATGATCTGAATCGTTCACTTTGTAGAGCTCGTCGAGTAGAACAACTATGCAAAAAATTAGCTTAATTGGATATCATTAAGTGCTTGATCGGAGCCTTTTTACTTTAAAAAGAATGGATCAGAAATACTGAATCAAATCCATTATTCCCAATGGACCAAGAATTATATAGGCTCCGATCAGGCACTTAATGATATCCAATTAAGCTGATTTTTTGCATAGTTGTTCTACTCGACGAGCTTTACAAAGTGAACGATTCGGATCATCGGAGCGAGACCGGGATGGGCCCCAAAAAGGGGGCAGCAGCACGCTGCTCTCCCCCTTGGGGAGAGCAGCCCCCCTGAGTCCCGACGAAACACAAAAAGAATTCGGCATCTGTCAAAAGAACACATTTTGTTTATCCATTCTGTATAAACACGTAAAGTAATAGAGTAGTTTTTTTTTTTTTTTCCCATAATGGGGAAGATTATACTAATTAATCCCAAGGACAAAATAATGCCTAAAACTCAGAAAGGACAGAACCCCATGGGCAGAGTAGTAGTCCACAAGCCGGATGAACCACTAAAAATGACTTTGTTCGCACTAACATATGAAGCCCATTACAATCACGATTACATGAGTTGTACGTAATAAGTGGTCATTATTATATATCTAAGAAACTTTTCATTTACAAAAGAGAGGATAAAGAAGTTTTTGTACAAATAGAGGAGAGATGTTGCATCAATGGTCAATTATTCAATCTCTATCTTCAAAGATAGGTTTGGAAAAACAAATCTGTAAGTGATACGGGTAGAGAAATTAATTCTTAGAAATGCATGAACGGTTGGAAAAAAAGACAAGAAAGCCACGAAATTGAGCTTTGATGTGAGGCTATGGTGGGTGTGGGTCTAGGCCACAGCCCGCCAATTTTGATGATTCATCTTGATCATGATTGATCTATCTCATTTCCATATTTTCTTTATTGATGAGATGATGACTTGTAACCAAAAAGAAGACGCCATGTATGGAAAAATTATTTAATACCCAAGGGGTACTGTCACGTGGTGCCTTAGGCCTCTCTTTAAACATATATTTTTGTGGGGCTCGAGATTTAAGTGTAAGAGCCCTACAACAATATGTGGTGGGAAGAAGTTTGAGACACCATCACATGATGCCCCAAGAGTATGGAATAATTTCTCCTTGTATGACATCCTAATTAATCTTTGTGAAAATCTAGTTGGTTTGTCTTTCATATGTGGTGATAAAGATTAGGTGTCAAAGAGAGAGCGTCCCTAAAGCATCCCCATTAAAGTTTGCTTACATCATTAGATTAGATAAATGATACTAACAGATAAAGTTGCTTGTGACTAAGTAAAAAACGAAGACAGACCCTTAGATATTATGGAAAGCATTCATGCATTTAACTGCTTTCTTTTGCAGCAACAATGTAATGAAGATATGCTTGATGCGTTGGGGAGGATACAAATTTTTTTACGGAGCTTTTTGTGAATAGTTGTTTACGGAGGTGAGACTAGAGCGTCCAAAGTGTTTTGAACAGTTTGGATTATTAATAAACTTTTCTGTGGAAGAGTTTAACTATTCTCCTAAAAAGTTTCAGTTAAATCCAAAACATTCAAAGCCGAAAAAGAAGGTCAAGATTGCGCAGCTCTATGAATAGCTTGTTTACAGCGGCTCCGTGAATAAGTCTATCTCATCATGAATATGTTATGCTTTCATGATGTTATGCATTTTTTCGTCTCATTTTGTTTGTTCAGTACCGTAAACTCTGACTTCTTAAGGGAAAAGAACATTAAAAAATTGGGAAAAATCCATTTTACCACCTTGTGGTTTGGTTTAAGGCTCGTGCGGATGACCCCCTGACCACATAACTCCCCCATGTCGGTAGAGTAAAATGCACTATTAAAACTCTATAATAGAATAAAGAAAATTACCTTAATGCCCTCTTTTCTTACATCACGTCATTGGTAAATTCGTCGTGCCTTTTCATTAGTTTTTTCTTTGTTAGTTTTCTATTTTTGTTTCACTGAGTTCGTCATTGTATGGGATCATAAACAACTTTTTATGAGGTTTTGGGTATCAACAATTGGGTGAACATCACTAGAGTGTAGAACTTTGTCCAATTTACTTTCATAGTCATATAATTGATGTTGGGAAAAACTAACAAATCTTAGGGATATCCAAGAGAAATCTTCAAGGATGAGGGAGAAGGGAAGGAAAATCTTTGCACATATTTAGAGCGAAATTCATCATCTATAATCTTAGAAGAACAAGGGATAGAGTCAGAATTTTACTCTAACAGTGGCGAAATGCAAAGGATTAGAGGAAGGGTGCTTGACAGTAGTGCTGAGTGGCCGATTTGGCCATTTATCTCGGCACGGACAGCTCGAATCTAATCCGAGTTCATAAACGGCCGAATTGGTTGCTCAATACCATTGCCAAGCACTCTCAATTGGTAGTATCCTTGGGTCTGCAAAATGTATACTAAAAAAATAAAAAGATGCATTGCAATATGGATAGTCATTGACTCTAGGAAAAATTAAAATGACATAATAAAAATTATAGTAAATGATGTTTGCCGTTTGGACATGGAGTACGAAAAACACTAATATAGTTTTGGAATACTATTTTGGGTCTCCTTAAAAAAAAAGAGGATTTAAAGTATCTCCAGCCTTCACCCATATTTTTCCTCAAATTTGAGTCAAATTTTGGGTAAATTAAAACCCATTTTGGGTAGACACATCTCCAATCATCAAACCCAAATTTTACCCAAATATATATACATTTATTTCTTAATGACATAATGGTAAATAAGGTAAAACAATCAAATCCAAAATGAGGAGACCTAGTATTTTTCTCTCTCCATCTCCGTCTCTCTCTCCTCAAGAATCAAACACAAAAAAAATTTCACACAAAACCCAGAACCGGACACAACGACAAAAGACAACTCTGAAACTCGTTCATCATCATCGGAGGCCAGAAGATAACGACAACTCTGGGGGACCCAAGACGGCTTAGAGGTCACAACGCCATTGCCACTTTCTGCATCACCTCTCAGACCGCCGGCCCTCGGCCTACCGCCACTGCCGACGAGCTTCTCTCTCCCTCCTCCTCCCTGTTTCTCTCTCTCTCTAACTAGCCGTTGGAGAAATGGGTCAAGGCAAAAGTTGTCTCAGATTTGGGCAAACAAATGGGTAAAACTCAAAATGGAGAAGGGTTTGGGTCAAAGATTGGAGAGAGATTTTTATGGTTTTTGCCCCATTTTTAAATTTGAGTCTTAAAATGGGTCAAGGTTGGAGATGCTCTTAGGACTACTATATAGCAAAAAATAAGGGAACAAATCTAGCAGTTGCTAGTTTATATAAGTTGGAGATAACTTTTTTTCTTTACATATAATAATTGCATTTTGTAAAATTCTTGTTGTGGTGTCCGCACCTACTAGACTCCCCTAGCTCCATCCTTGAGAAGAACCTAAAGTGCTCTACCCCAAGTGATGGTTATTTTTGGAACCAATGGGATAAAAAAGAACGTAAGCCCCTTTTAAAAAAAGGGAGAACTAACACAAAAATAACCTCACCGGGGACGACTTCTCTACAACGGGCACACCGTATGTTTCCCTTCCCATCATAGAAACAATGAAATCAATGGTGGAGATTTGATTTCACCAATTATAATTGGGAAACACTACCCAGTACAGAAAAATTAACCGTGCTACCAAGTAGATCACATAATTGACTAGCATGACCCAATGTATTAAGTCCAATAACCACATTGCAATCCAAGTTTAGAAAACATAATGCATAGGACCACATAAAAAAAAATACTCTATATTTTTTTTCCAACATTTGATTCTCTTCGTTATCTGCCTGTGTTCATGGTTTCTGTGAGACAAGAATGGTAAGACTACTGCGTAATTCGAGTCTCAAGCAATACTAAAGTCTTGAGGGATACTAATCGGTGGTAGGACTACTCTCACATGGTTGTTGCTTTCCCAAGGAAAATGGAGCAAACCTGCTCTCGAATGAAGAAGAAAAGATTTGTACGTAACTACAAATTTATTGGTCCTCCAAAGAATTGAAATGAGTTTAGGACCACTAGCATGAATGACGTCAACTAGCATGTTCCATGAAAGTTAATTTGCACCTGGTACAGTCCAGGAAAGAGAAAACACGAACTGTTTATGACAACAAATTAATGATTCAGAAATCTTTCTTGGAAGAGATTCTTTAAATCTCGACCATTCATTCGTTTTCTTGGAGAGTTTCATGGTCCAATTGTTCTCGTTTCTATCTTTTCTATTTGGCGATGTACCACTTGGTCGTGTTCTTGAATGTTGAACATACAATGGATACATCGAGTGTTAAATTCTGTGTGTCTGGACAAGGTATATAATTTTCAAATTTTTGTGTGAAGAGTTTTGATTGCATTTGCAGCATTTTTGTTTTAAATTTGGTGGAGTCATTTAAATACTAATGAGATCTCCATTGATGGAGACTCAACTGGGTGTTTTTTTTTTTTTTTTTTTTCCGCAGTTACGAGAAATACTACTCTGCAGTTTAATTTTGAGGCATATGAGTGCATTGGCTCTATTTATGAGTGAAGGAGGTAAATGTTTCTAAGCCAACACAGAAGGAGTAAGATGGATTTTCCCATTGCTTTTCAGTTGCGTGGACACTATATTATTGGGATAGGAAGACATAATTTTTGGCTTGTGCATTTTAGATTGTGTTCACAAATACGTTAAATCGGCTTGAAATGAATATGGCACAAGTTTTCATCTATTCTGCCAGATTCTTCCAACGCACATGCATCCTGTATTCCTGGTTCGAGAGTCCCCGTAATTCTCACCTTTTCCAGCAAGAGGTGGGAGATGAGTTAGTATGGAGAGAGCAGCTGCCCAAAGTTAAAGCCTCGTTGGAGATTTTCTGCAGTTGATAGTAATCTATATATAGGTTGGGGATGCATGATTTGAACACTTCTGCTAATCTCAGGTTTAGAGTTCAAATTCTCAGAGGTGATTTTACGTCTCAGTTAATGCCAGGCAAGGGTAACTGGTGAGACTTCGAAAACTCCTATAATCGTCCATTTGGATCTCCCATCTTCTTCGGGTGCTTCTACCTAACTTTTGTTCAAGATTCTAGCAGTAGACAAGTGATGTAGATTGCTTATGGACCTCCTACTTTTTGCAGCTTTACTTGAACATTTACTTGGTTTAACCGACGACATCGAATGCGCAATACCAATATATTGCGTTGGTTGTTAAGATGGATTTAGATCCTCTGTAAATGTCTCTCTGTTAACCCTCTCTGGATAGAATGGCAGTTGCCGTGCCAACTCCACCGACCACCACCCCTACTACCACAGGCACCATCGCCACTACCACCGCCACCCCTTCCATCCAGAGAATATGGTGGGTGGTCCGGAAATTGATAGCTTCCTCTTATTCTTGCCAATTAATGAGCTGGAAATCAAAGTTTTTCCCTCTATCACGTGAACACTTCAAAACCCTCCTCTAGAATTCATCAGCACTCCGCCACTTCCAGAGTTTTGCTTCGAGTCTTTGAAGATAGAATCTAATAAAGTAATAATCTATGACCTATTAGGTTCCAGTTGCTGGTGAAGGAAAGCTGTCGAGATGCCACTTCTAGAGTTTTACTATAAGTCTTTGAAGAGAGATTCAATAACCTATTTAGGCTCCGGTTGTTGGCAAAGGAAAACTGTTGTACTGATATGGCTTTTCGGTACACGTTCGTTAAAGGGTTCCTTGAAGTGATATTTGTCTTCCCTAGCTTTTCTGCTTGGTTTTTTATGTTCAATTTCAATTTCGGCGCTAGAACGCCGTTGCTTCAATGACGGTGTACGTTCAATCAGATACAAAACCAAACAAGACCAAAGAGTCAGTCGTAAAGATGCAATTACCTTAAACAAAGTCATATATATATATATATATATATATATATATCCTCTCTATCCTTTCTGCTTCTGCTTTCAATTGTTAAGTTGAAGAAACAAAAAAAAAGGACTACACAAGGGGTTGCCTACCCCTGTAGGTATACATTCCACAATTTGAAGGGGGGAATCCAATCCTATATTTGGAAAAAAACCATTTCTCATCTCATTTTAGCATAGGTGACAAATTTCTCTCTCAAGTGAATCTCATTTGTATAAGCTATTCTCACTAAGCCTATATTACGTTAGCCCCAATGAATTCCCAAAGCTCAATCCCATGCCACTTCACATCAGGATTTCACCAAGCGATAAAACCATCTAAGCGGATTGAATCCGATTTCGGGTCCTTTCGAGGCGATCGTAGGCGTGACGGGTCCTTAGAAATAGCAGACCACTACAAACCAGACCCAAAAGAGACATGCAGCCCCACAACAAGAATGTGTCAAAGTAGCACTTCCTTCCCATGCACACCATGGAGCCCCCGACTATAACTACCCGCTTTGAGCTCTGTATATTGGCGTCGTAAACCAGGGCCGCGACCAGGCCGTAAAGGATTGAGCCGAGGGGGATGTTGGTTATGAGAATGTTATGGTTGACGCCGGCGCTGTTCGGTCCAAACAACTCTGACGTGATTGATACTGCCGCCGCGAATACGAATCCAGAGCTTAGTCCAATCAAGGCAGTGGCGGCAGTCAAGGCCGTCTCGCTGCCTGATATGGCGAGGAGGAGGAAGGCAATCGGCGTTGGCACAATCGCTAGCGCAAACCACCCTGTCCTCGCAAAGCATACCTTGCTGCACAAGTAAAGCACGTTTAGAGATCACATTCAAACGAGTAAAATGCTCTGCATGAACTCAACTTTAACAAGGATGGATTGTTATCCAGAATCATTCATACGGTCCTTTACGGAGTAATTGTTTCATTGTAAACCCGAACCATTGTACTTACTCACGTAGAAAGTCGGGCGCAGCAGAGAGCAACCTACCGAAGAAGGAGCAAGCAGAATAAAGCGTCACGATGGAGCTAGTCCTGTCACTGAACCCCAACGACTGCGAAATCTGCCCCAAGTTGTTGCTATAAACCAACCCAATAGTTCCCCCACAGAAATACGCCGCATAATACAGCCAGAAATCCCTCCGCCGCACCACCCGCTTCACCGGGTGCTCCTCCCCGAGCACTGCCACCTGATCCTTCTCAATCAAATCCACAAGAAACCCCTCTTTCGCCCCTGTGACCCGACCCGAACCGTTTGGACTCTCCCTCCCGATTAACTCCTTGTGGAGCTCCAAATCTTCAACGTCGACCAGGTTGAAACTGGATCCCTCGAACTTGCTGTGGAAGGCCCGGCGGGCCCAGCCTCGGGCGTAGGTGATTCCTGGGGTGAAAATGGGCAGGGCTAAGAGCAAGACGGCTCCGGAAAAGAGGATACGGGCAATGAAGGTGGATTCGGAGGAGAGGGAGTTGAGGAGGAGGAGGTAGAGGCCGGTGAAGATGGCAACGATGTTGAGGTAGAGGAAGGTGAGGGAGTCGCAGCGGACGGAGTCTGGAGGGAGGGGGAGGGAGTGGGGAGGAGGAGGACGGAGGACGGGCAGGAGGGCGGCGAAGGAGGTGAGGAGGGGGACGAGGGCATTGAGGAGGAGGTAGAGGGAGTAGTTGCTGTTGGAGTCGGAGACCGCGTTGGCGATGAGGGTGTAGAGGGCGGCGCTGACGCCGTTGAAGCTGATGCTGAGGGATAAGGCCAGGGGACGGTTGGCCGGGAAGTTTCTGATGCAGAGGACGTAGCAGACTGTGTTAAACCAGCAGATGCTGCATCCTGCTAACAAGCACAGCAGGAACACCTGCCATAGATTTTTCCTAGATAGAGTTATCATTTCATACCCATATTATAGCAACAAAATTGAAAATTGCAATTCCGAAAGAAAAACAGAAAGTTGGAGATTTTATGGTTAAAAGCCCTTTCATGAAAATTATGAATGCTAGGAGTACTAACGTATTTCGAAATCTTAATTTAATTTTCACATGGTGATGTAGTGGTGGGATAGAGGTGGTGAAGGAAGAGATTATTTCAGGCTTCTGGAGCATTGTTTCAAACGCCTTCCCCACCACACATTGGATTGAGAGTTGCACACTTTGGAATTTGGATAGCCATAGAACCCTTATAACCCCTTTGAATGGAGTGATTTCATGAAAAAAGAAAGGAAAAGATTATGATTTCTTAAGAGATTACTCATTTGAATTTAACATTTCGGTGAGAAATGAAGAGAGAAAAGTACACAAAAGAAATATTTTGATTGGTTCTTTCCTTTCTCACCCAAAAGGGCTCCCCTTTCTTTTCTCCTCCTTTCTCACCATCCAAAAGGGGTGTTAGAGCATCTCCAACAAGAGAGGTCAAAAGTGAAGATGTCAAATTATTTTGAAGGCTTATGTGGCAATTTGACATCAAGCTCCCCCTCTTCAACCCTTGAGTCAAATTATGTTGAAAGCTTATAGTAAGGTTGATGTCAAAGTTGACATATTGGGACTTCCCTTCAAAGCCACGTCATTTTTGGCATGATAGAATGCATCATGGTTGGATGGTGACTTAATGTCAAAATGAGCCGTTTAATTGTCCATCTTAGTTTTGACATCTCCCGTTGGAGATGCTCTTAGGACATCTTCAACCCAAATCCAAAACTCTATTATCCTGTATCAAATCTTCTTTTAGAGAAGTACGGCTTGTTTTGCCCAAATAATTCTTTTGGATTATTTCTTTGCGTTTACTCAAATTTCTCCATATTTGTTAGATTGGCATCAATTTTTTTTATTATTTTGAATTATTGATTCTTCTCGCCAAAAAAAAGAGGAAAAATCTATGTTCAAAACTAAAATAGCGCAACCTGGTTCTATCTGACTTAGCCCATGCTTGATTAGCGTACCCTTGTATTTGCTTCTTATGATGGTTGGTCAAGTTATAAAAAGAAATTAAACCAGATCCTTTCGAGTCCATGTTTTGGATTGAAAGAGATAGTCCAAACCTAAACTGTCCAATACTATATTTGTACGGATGGTCCCCAAAGTATTTTCAAAATGTCAATTTGGTCCCTATTATATAAATCGCGTCTACTGTATCCCTAACCTTTATAATGCATGTTTAAATGGTCCCGGAGCTACTTCCGTTCACATTTACCATCAATTGCAAGGGTATTATCGTCAAACCCCTCAATTTTAATTTTACCAATAGTCCTCCAAGTATAAGCAAAATGTCATTTTCGTCCCCAACGTACAAATCACGTCTTTTATCAAATAAACTACCAAACATCACTTATCCTCTCCATCTGCAAAATCCCTAAGATCCAAATCAAAACTGTAACCCAATCTTGGCCACCATTATTGACAGACACTACACTCCAGCACTTTCTCCACCTTCAGCTATCAAGACATCACACAGCTAGTCATCACTCCCCATTCGCACCAGCCACCATGCTCGTTCCTCTTGCAAGAAAAAACCATGGGCTACGTCTCCTCCACTCTGCTCAACACCAACGACAACTTCACCTAAATCGGCACCACATTGTCTCCCTCACCTCCACCACCTACGGCCTCCTACTGCTCGACCCCCCACCCCCCTTCGCACCACCACTTGCCCACCACCCCTCTTTCCCGCCTCACCCCCGTGCCTCTGCCTTGACTCCTTGTAAGTCATCAACTCATGGGAACTCCGGCTGGCCTCGACGGATGATCCGAGCCAATCAATATCAGATTGAGCTGAATTTTTATGGCCACACTAGATTTTTAAAAAAAAATATTGAATGGCTTGAATCATTCGTGTGGGGCCCAAAGTGGCCCCCGTGACCGTCGGTTCACACCGTCGGTCTCCCCGGTCGATTTCTTTAGCTTTTTCGGATTATTCGGATGGTCCAAGTGTAGAAGTTTAATGAAAAAAGAATATTAACAATCAATTATTATTTGTATACAAGAGTTTCAGGTATTTGATATGACCTAAAATATTCTGATAGTGTGATAGTTTTTGCCGGTTAGAGTATCCGCAATGGCATAATAAAAAATAATAGGCATTTAAAATTAACAATGTTAGGGTATCTACAGTAGACTAATCAAAATTTGATAATCAAAAGTTACCACATCACCTTTTGATTATCCATTTAAAGGGTTGTTAAAAGGTTAACAATGTAGATGTCCAAAGTGGCATAATCAATATTGAATAATCAAAACTTGGCACATCACATTTTTAATCTGTAAAAATCTAAACATTGTCACCATATAAAATAATTTTTTAAAAATAGTTTTCAAACTAATAAAAACAAGTTATTAGAAATAGAAAATAATTTATTGAAAACTTTTATTTTGAATAAACACTTTTCCGAAAAAGTTTTAAAAAAGACAGTTTTCTTTTAAATAAAATTTTTTGAAAAAAAAGAAAATTTAAAAAAACAGCTTAAGAAACTTCTTTTAAAAACGTTTCCTAGAGAGAGAGGGAGAGAGTTTTGGTTATTGCAAAAGGTTGCTAATTTTGATTATAACATTGTGGATACCTTTACATTTTAATTGGGAGAATCTTTTTAGGACAGTAAAAACAACTTATTAGGACCAAAAATTTGGGATGTAGAGAGTACTAACACGAATTGTTTGTGCACAGATCGTGCAAAGACAAGTCAGTATGGCCCACTTCGAGGTCTCCACAAATGATCCAAGTTATTCATTAATTTGCGTAAGAGCATTTCCAACTCATCTTAAACTCTAAAATAGAGAATACATGTGTCGTATTGAGGGGATATTTTTTAATTTATGATCCGAACTTTTTGTACTTTTTGAGAGAATTTTAGAAGGCCCCACCAGTTTTTTATTTTATTTTATTAGAGATTTGGCTCCAAATTTATTTTTGGGTCTCCAAATATGGAGACTACATTTTCTTTTTGGAAACCAAATTTCTAAAAAGGACGATAGGTCTTTCCAAAATTCTCCAAAAAAATACAAAAAGTGAAGATAAAAGAAGATAAATTATAAAAAAAATTCCTCAATATGTCACGCTCATTCTCCATTTTGAAGTTTTGGAGATGGGTTAAAGATGCTCTAATAGTTTTGTAAAAAGGCCCTCAATAAAAAAATCAGCTCAATCAGATACATTTATAAAAGTGTTTGATCCAATCTTTTGAATCTTTATTTAGAATTCATGATCTTGAATTCTGAAGAAAAACTAGTCAATCAGATCAAATACTTATATGTATCTGATTGAATTGAATTTTGGCGTCATGTCTCAAAAAATTAATTTAAAATTCATGAACGACTTGGATTGTTTGAGGGGATCCGAAGTGGCCACAAATAACCCATCTGTAACCATCTATGCAAGTAGCATTTCTTTAATAAAAACGGTACAATTTTTTATTTATTTTTGTTGTTGTACCAAACTCACCAATATCCAGGCGCCACACTGTCAACTCCTAATTTGGTAATCGTCTTTCACTCATACGAAGTACTCCAGTACTTTGTTTTTTCCTTGGGAGAGACACTGGGTGTAGCCGAACCCACGTAGACAAACAACCACCTTAACTTAACCACCAAGAATTGACCTATGGGGGTTGGGGTCGTGGAGAGAGTACACACACTCATAACTTAACCACCAAAAGCATCAATTAGGACTTTAGAAAGGAAAAGCCCCCTTTTTTTTTAAATAAGAAATAACGCTTGTCATTTTAGCAAAATTTCCAACGAAAAGAGAGAATTTTAGAAATTCTCACACTTTTGTGCTAGGTCTCAGGTTCGAAAGCTCTTAGATATTATTAGCTCTTATATGATCAATGTTCCACATGAAACTTTGTCCGAGTTTGGGTCCGCCCCCACTAGGAGAAGATGGGATCGTCAACCTTAAGAGTGACTTTGTCCGAATTTGGGTCCGCCCCCACTAGGAGAAGATGGGATCGTCAACCTTAAGAGTAACTCGAGGTGTCCTAAAATTAGCCCTGACAACCTAAGTTATAAAATTAACAATCATATTATGCACCGCCATTGGACCTCTCATTACGTACCGCTAGACTTTATCTTATGATTATGATAAAATAACTTTGGTTGTAACTTCAATACATTTTGGCTTGTACGCTAAGAAAAATCCACTCCCGGTCCCAAGAGATAGGAGCCCGGAGGGTGAGAAAATATAAAATATAAAATATATAAACAAACAAATTTCGTTATCTTGACGGTTTCAAAATTAATTGAGATGTGCGCAAACTGTTACGTCCAATTATTACAAAAAAAAAAAAAAAACATGAAAACAGATTAAAAACAAATTCGATACGATGAGTAATTCCTTTTTAAATCTAAACCCTGAAATCCCCCAATGCGGACAAAAGGAAAAAACAGAGAAAGAGGGGCAAAAAAACCTCGTATCAATGCGGAAAAATCACTCAAATGCAAATATGTTCCTTCATTTCCTATCGGCTCAGCACGAATTCAAAATTCAGAAAGACAGAGAAACAACGGGTTTAATTCTGTCATTTCATCGTAAATTCCAAATTCTTAAAAGCAGAGAGAGAGAGAGAGGGGAGAGAGAGAGAGAGAGAGAGAGAGAGAGAGAGAGAGAAATACCAGGAAATAAGGCAAGGAGATGACGCCTCGAATAACAAGCCATTGAATCCCGTAACCCAAAAGGCCCAAGAAAGCGGCCATGAACATGACGACCCAGAGGGGGAAATACAAGAGCGAGAAACCAGAACACCACCCGAACGCCTTACCCATGTCCGACGCCACCGACAAATAGTTGAGCTCCAATTGGGATATCCCCAACACCGACTTCAATTCCGACGAGTAGGACGAGAAGTCGAAATTCGTGCCCGTGAATGCCTGTATCCACGTACTCGCCACCAATATCATCCATTTTCTCGATTGCCCTACCATTTAGTAGTTAATTACATACAAATTTCTCTACATCTATTTACGTGTATATACAGAGAGAGAGAGAGAGAGAGAGAGAGAGAGAGAGAATTTTGGGGGGTTTTCCGGTCTGGTCAATTTGTTGTCAATTTGGGTTATAAACAACAACAAAGGGTTGGACTTTTGAGTAGTTGTGGTTTGACGAATGCGTGAGCCTCTCTACTTTTGAAGTTAGGTTGGGGCATGGGGGGTTAGGATAGACGATGCGTCACCACGAATTATACTAGTACTTTATTTCATGAAATCGCTTTAATCACATTTTCCCATTAGCCCCATTTTTCCTTTTTCTTTATATTTTTATAATCAAGACACGCAACAGGTTTATATACACTTGAAAAAGGAAAGATTGGGACTTTTCTGCGAGGTCGGATGCTACTATTGGGGTATTGAATATTGATATCCCGTGAAATATGGATCATTAGATTGAAAAATATAAGAATTATAAGAGCTTGAGGTGGACATATAAAAATTTGAAATTGTTTTGTTGAAGCCGAGGTGGTTTCACAATTTTTCCATTAGGAAATTATCAGTCAATAAAAATCTATTTTGTAGTATTTGCCTTTAAAATCTCTCCGAAGTCTTCTGGTTGGTAAAGTTTGGGACTTTCCAAACCCATTTCTCACTAAAATTGGCTGAAGAGTGGAGTTTAGTTATTCATGGTACAAATGACAATTGCGACGGTATAAATTTTAGGGGATAAGATGAATTCCGTAGAAAGCCTTCGGGATGGGCTGCCCCAAGTGATTTAAACGAGAAATCTTCAATATGAATGATCAAAATGGAGTCTGGCCGAATAACCCGCAGGCAAGGTCTCGGGAGTCTGGCCACAAGTGAATGTAAATGGAGTGCAATTTTATTTACCATCTTTAAAAGAGGACGAACGTTACCATCCTTCTTATTGGTTATTGGTTGAAATGGTGTAGGTTTCGCCCATATAATGTATTTTTTGGTAAACATGACATTATTTTATGACGAGATACACACTATTTCAACCAATATAAAGTAGAGTAATGTATTTCCCTCTTAAAAGAAGGTGAACAAATTTAAATTCATCTCAATGACGTGGTTCTTGTTTGTATAACAAGTCCAATGCTAGTAGTCTTGAAAACCTCGAAAAGGAGAAAAGAAAAGAAGGATAATGCTCATTAAACTCTACAGTAATGATTCTTACACATATATTTGTGGGGAAAATGACCGGTCAGAGGTGTTGACCGGGAAAAATTCGAAGATCATGATTTGGAGTCTTCAAACTACCACTTGCATGACAGGTGGAAAAATATTGACAAATACATGGTGTGCCCACTTGAAATGTCTATTTTACCCTCTTTTATATATCACTTATAAGCCCTAACATTCATTCCTCCCCCAATCTCCCAATCATTCCCCACACCAGGTGACGACGATTCCTCTCTCCCTCGGCGACGACGACTCCTCTCTCAATCGGTCTCTCTCTCTCTCTCTCTCTCTCTCTCTCTCGTATTTTTCTCTCACACACACATACAGAAAAGACACACTCAATCGAAGATGGGTTAAGAAGTTACAACTTTCCAATTTTATTTATGGTTGTTCTTATTTAGCATATAAATTGATTGATAGAGTGAATGTGGACCATTGAACCCTAGTTTTGTTTTACACAAGATCTGGCTCACATTGGTTATTATTGGTTTGCTCTTGTTTGGCATGTGACAGACGTTTACGACAATAGTTGTATTGGTAGAGTGTGGGTTAGATTAGTTTGGTGTTCCTTCATCGTTTCCATTTTTGTTGATTGTTTGGTCTGTTTGATTACATGACTTGGTATGTAGAGAACATGTAGTTTAGTCCATATAAATATTTCACTTGGCACTGCTGTCTTGTTAGAATTTCAATTAACTTTGGCAGACAAATCTTTTAAGTTAAATAGGTATCTTTTGTGTATGTTTGGACTCTACAGAATGACATTATTGATGTTTTATTTGAACCATCTCATGTAATGTAATTCTTATAATCATTTAAACAAAGTCACATATTCAATGCATTTGTTATTTATGTTATATGACAGTTACATATTTTGATTTTGGTTAGAGTAGGCATGGAATCTAAGTCAAGGAACATTAAATTTGTGGTACTATATAATAGTATTAGTATTAAAATGTAAAATTTGCAGTAAACCGGGCCAACACCTCTGACCCGTAATTTTCCCTTTAGTTATCCTCTTAATCCAAATTGATTTGTAGATGAAGTGTAACATATGGTTTTCAAGAGTTTAGATGTTTAATTTTTTGGATTAAATGACGTGGTTGTTGCAAGATTGTAGTTGCTCCATACAAATATTTGACTTCCTACCGCTGTCATGTGTGATTTACATATTACCTCTTTCAGACAAGTGTTGTTGGTGTAGGTTAAAGGGTTATATGAGTATATGTACTTATTTATTTAGACTCGTCGAACAATTGAACGTCTTATGTATCATGTAATTGAGTATGAATCGCGTAATGCTTATATATTTGGTTGATGTTGTGCAACCATGTCGACGACTCCTCGGAAGTTAATGTGTTTTTGTTATTCGGGTGGTAAGCGCATGGCAAATGCAGATGGTAGCTTGGGGAAGTATATGGGTGGTGTATCTGAAGCCACAGTTATTGAAGAGGGCATATCGTTTAAGGAGTTAGTCGTTAGGTAGTTGTTTATTTGCAGTCTCCTATGATGCGAATGATCAATTGTATCCTCTTGCATATGCTATTGTCTCCCATTCCTTTGCATGATATGCATTCTTCAACTGACATCGTACCACAAGTTGCTGAGATCCAGTACGCTTGTGAAGACCTTAACATAGCTACCTTTTCTTCCACAACCATGGAAGTGCTTTGACCTCCTGCTACAAAGCAACCAGCTGGAAGACCGAAGAAAAAGAGAATTGAGTCACAATTCCAAGAAAAACAAACTATTTTTTGTGAGCTTTGCCACGAGCCTGGACACAATTGAAGCACATGCAAGTCTCCATTGCCTGGGTGAGCATTGGAAATATAATGGAAGCTTTACCTACTTTGGTTGAACCATTAGGGTTTTTTTGGTATGCAATCTAAGCGGTACTTTGTATTGCTCTTGTATTTTAATATAATGTATGGAACTGTTGTTGTCTCTGACTTTGGAGTTTGTTGAATGTAATGGATTGGGACCTTGTCATATTAATAATGATTGTGTCTCAGCTACCTAAGATGACGAAGAGATTGTTGTATTTCAGCCATATAACTTGCTGAAAATGTATGTATGGACTGGGATCCAAACACATTTTCACATTTTTTCGCATGGAAATGTATAGTCGAATAGATTTTCATTGCATATATTGTAGAGACCCGAATAATTTTGATTTTTGAAATTAATTATTAAATGCCTAATTGAGAAAATAGGGATTATTTGGTGATTAATTAGATTGTGGCTTGATTAGAAAGAGTAGAGAGTTGGGGGGGTGAATGTGTAGTTTAAAGATACTTGGGTATAAATATGAGTGTGTGAGGAGTAGGAGATAATTTCATCTCCCCCTTTTTCTTTCTCTCATCCGGCTTCCCCCTCTCCCCACCGGCTATCTCTCTCTCTCCTCTCTTCTCACCCAAAACTCCACTCCATCTCCTAAAATTTTCAAGAAACAACCTCCCTCCGGCCTTGCAATCGCGTTCTTGTGCTCGGAGATCCTTGGGTTGAGTTTAAATCGAAGTTTCGGAGTTCAAAAAGCTAGGGCTCGTTCAAAAACGCTTGAATCTCGACCATTATTGCGAGGTAGGGACTTCTTTACCTCTTTTACATGTTTATGTGTTGATTTGGTGTAGAATCGTGCCCTTGATTGTTGAATTTTGGTTGTAGAGGACGTCTGAAAATCTGCTGAAAGTTTTACCAGAAGCCCCGTGGTATCGATACGGATTAAGGCCGTATCGATACCATTAGCTTATCTTTTGGTCAGAGAGTATTGTATCGATACGGATTAAGCGCGTATCGATACAGTGAGCTTAACTCCAGTTTTGCACCTTTTGCTTCTTCGTTGATTGTTTAAACCTCCAATCACTTCTAAACCCTTTTGGACACCTCCTAAACTATCTCAAGCTTATCAAATTGACTTCCTATGATGGCTCAATGTACTCCTTGGTCCGTTGGACTTCCGTTAATAAAACCCGAATAAGATTCGACTTAGTTAAACGTTGTAATGTACTTTCTATAGATTGTTGGTATTGAGTGATCATTCATGGTGCATTTGTGATGATTTTGGCATAATGTAGGGTGTCCATCTATGAATGGGTTCATGGGGGAGTCTTAGCTTGTATGTTATATGAGGAAATTGTTGATTCTTGGTTTAAGAAGTCCCGTAACGCAAGTGGTGATAATACGGAGACTTAGAGGGTTTCGTAAAGCAAGTGGTGGTAATATGGTAACCCGAGTCGTTAGGGGTCACCGTGACGCAAGTGGTGGTAACACGGTAATCCTTATGGTGTTATTCCGGTAACGCAAGTGGTGGAAATACCGATGGTGAAGTTCGGGTTAGCGAGTCGAGTAGGGGTTATTTGTGGGATTAGTGTCACATAGTTTATGCATTCGATTTCAATAGGGTTTCATTTACGAATTGATTGGTTATCGTCTGTCGAACTGTATTTCCTTATCCTCTCTAGTTTGCACTCGTCATCATGTTTACATATAAATTTGGTAAAGATTTTCCTACTGGGCTAGTGTAGCTCAACAAAATCCTTCTTTTCAGGTTCGAACGTTGGACAGTAGGCTGCATACAACGGTGTGCTTGTACATGAAGGCTTTTGGAAACTAAACTTTATTTAGTTACTCATTCATCTTTGTAATAGATTTTCTTTTGGCCAAAGATGGTTTTGTAACTAATTAACTCTTGATTTATCTTTTGACTAAAGTTTGTAGTATTCTGAATGTGTTGTATCTGTATCTCAGTTGATTTGAGCCGAGGTGCCAATGTTGTATTTCTTTAAACAGGGGGACTTATTTATAAATTAAACAGATGGGAAATCCTTTTAGGTAATATGTACGATTTGTGAGGTTCCCTTATTAGAAATGTAATATTTATTGATGTTGAAAATTGAGGCCGTGACATATATTACTTGATGTTATATTGAAAATTGTCATCTCCCATTCAATATAATAAAGTCTGTTTGATGTTTTGACGTTCCTAGAAACCTATATGACTTGATCTGTCTCAATAAACGTAATGGTATTTTTCAAAACAATTGGTCGAAGTGCTTTGAGTTTGAACAGTGTATTGTAAAAATGTGAAGTAAGGATTTCCATTGATTGGTTAGGAATGAAAGTCATTATGTGGTCCAAATCTTGGCATCTATTGTAGAACAATCTAATGCAGGAGCATTGGATTCCAATAAATTCTGAAGTATTTGGCATTGACATCTTGATGACTATTTTGAATACCCTTTGAACCCAAACATGAGATAAACACCCACTATTGTTAGAAAAATGCGACGTGAGTATGAATGCCGACTTGAACAATATGAACCTCTAACATTCGACTGCTGAACTTTGAACATTCCAATTCCACGTTGCCAAGCAATTGCCATGGCAATTGATACTCCTCAATTGTTGCAAAGCGCCCTGCATTTCCCAGCTACCAAATTAGCTGGGAGACGACATTCCTCGAACCCTATATAAGTTAGTTTATTTCAATAAAAGTAATGGTCTTTTTAAATATAACATACGGACGTGCCCTTTTTTTGCCCAAAGAAGATTAATTAAAGTTGACTCAGAGATAACATTTCTCGAACCCTATATGACTTGGTCTTTTTCAATACATGTAATGGTCTTTTTAAATATAACATAAAGTCTTTTTGATTTTATGACGTGCTCTTTTTTTGCCCAAGAAAGTTGGTTCAAGTGGACTCAGAAATGACATTCATTGAACTCTATTTGACTTGGTCTATTTGAATTCAAGTAATGGTCTTTTTAAATATAACATAAAGGTCTTTTTGATTTTGTGATGTGCTCTTTTTTTGCCTAAAGTAGGTTGGTTCAAGTTGACTTAGACATGACATTTGTCGAACTCTATTTGACTTGGTCTATTTGAATAAATGTAATGATCTTTTTAAATATAACATAAAGTCTTTTTTATTTTGTGACGTGCTCTTTTTTTGCCCAAAATAGGTTGGTTCAAGTTGACTTAGACATGACATTTGTCGAACTCTATTTGACTTGGTCTATTTGAATAAATGTAATGATCTTTTTAAATATAACATAAATTCTTTTTGATTTTATGACGCATCCTTTTCTTGCCCAAAGAATATTGG
>BPLS01000134.1:1202873-1222660 GCA_019656275.1 Rhododendron kiyosumense
TTCAAATTGACTCGGAGATAACATTTCTCGAACCATATATGACTTGGTCTGTTTCAATACATGTAATGGTCTTTTTAAATATAACATAAAGTCTTTTTGATTTTGTGACATGCTCTTTTTTGCCCAAAGTAGGTTAGTTCAAGTTGACTCGGAGATGACATTCATTGAACTCTATTTGACTTGGTCTATTTTAATAAATGTAATGGTTTTTTTTCAATATAACATAAAATCTGTTTCATTTTTTGACATGCCCTTTTTTTGCTCAAAGAGGGTTAGTTCAGTTTGAATGGGAGATGATATGTACTGAACAAGATATCACTTGGTCTTTATCAACAAAAGTAATGATCTATTTCAATATAATAAAAAGTCTTTTCATGAATTGACTTGCCCTTTTTTGGCCTAGGAAAGGTTGAGGTTGAGTTGATCAGATTTATCGAATCCTATATGACTTAGTCTTTTTCAATTAAAGTGATGGTTATTTTGAATATAACATAAAATCTGTTTCATATTTTGACGTGCTCTTTTTTTGCTATAAGAAGGTTGGTTCAGTAATATGACAAACTTTTAGCAGAAACTGTCCAAGTTGGGTAAAATCACCTTTGAACACAAACTGTCCAATTTCTCCTCATCTTGTTAAAATGCAATCGGAAATATGTTCTGTACTTCAGTTTTGAGTGATTCAAATTGGGAAAATGAAAGCTAACTCGTAATTTGGTGCAAAAATCATAAATTTTGAACAGTAGCAGAAATGCGTTCAAAATGGATTGGGACGAAATCAATAGCCAGAGGAAGTACGCACACCTCTTCGATTCTCTTGGATCAAAGAGGAGATCAATGGACACCAAAGCTGAGAGAGAGAGAGAGAGAGAGAGAGAGAGTTGGTCTGTTTTGCATCGTGTTTTGACAGACTGGGAAGGGAAAGAGGGTTTTGGGGCTTTTGATTCAAACGGTGCCGTTTTATATTCAGGGGCAAAATTGTCCCAACTGTTTCTCCGGTGTTATGCTTACCATGTATTGGTGATTAAAATTGATGGTACCATGCATTTGTGGTTTCAAAACTGTAGACCATGAAAGTGGTAAATAAAACCTTCGTCCTCCACTGTCCGGTCATTTTCCCTATGTTTGTGCACATATCTTGTACGTACATTTTTGTGGGGCCCATATTGAGGTTCTATAAAATGATCCGTACCGTTTTTCTTTTTTAAAATATTTTTTAGAGGGTTCCTGTAAAAAATCAGCTCCAATGGATATCGGTATGGACTTTCTCAGAAATTGTAGGACGAACCATTCTGTTTTGCCCTACGAATTCTAAAAAAGCCCTTACCGATATCCGTTAGAGTTGATTTTTTACATGAAACCTCCAAAAAATATTTTAAAGAAGATGATTGGTTCGGATTATTTTGTGGAATCCCGATATGAGCCCTACAAAAATGTATGCGCAATATATGTGCAAAAACATATGTGCAAGTAACACCATTGTTAAACTCAATTGTAGCCTGAACAAGACAAATCAGTTAATGGAAGCTAACCTTCGCACTCGTGAATCTGAATGGTGTGTTTCTTATTTATCTATCTATCTATCTATCTATATCTTATACAAATGTATTTGAACTTCATAAGCCTCAAACCCGAATTTCTAATTTTCAGAATTTTTATATTTTTTAGAACATTAAAAAAAAAACCCACATACACCTGCCACACCCACATGCCAAAAACTGACGAATCCAACTCCCAAACGAGAAAAAAAAAAAAAAATACTCCCACGCCCACTCTCAACTCCCATGGGCCATGTTCCATGCCAATTGCCACACGTTTACTTCCACTTGAGTACTCTGGCACACGTTCTCCACTTAATAGCCAAGTACTCTGGCACACGTGCACACGTTCTCCACTTAATAGCCAAGTACTCTGGCACACGTTCTCCACTTAATAGCCAAAAAAAAAAACCACGCATGTATCAAACCCAAAATGTGCATTGGAGCTATATCTTTCCTTCCACCACACTAAACCATGAACTCTCTTCATGGTTAAAATTTGTTATCCTCTTCCTTCCACCACACATTCCACCAAATTCTGTTGGAGTGATTATCAATTCCTCAAAAGTTAGTCTCCATTTTGTAATTACCAATTCACAACTGCAAAACTTTGAATTTCTGATCCATTGGATTGATCGCATCCCCTCTTTTAATATTGTTTGTAACGCTCCGAAAATTGGGAGATATTAAAAAGAATTTGAAAAGAGGTTTTCAATTAGTTTCCAATTTGAAGCGTTTAAAATTCCAAAAGTCTTGTCAATTCCAATCAAATCACGACGTATCAGCCTTAAAATATTTTGCCAAATTCTCTTGCTGTACAATATTTAAATAATTAATTTGAAATTACAGAGCAACTAAGGGTGTAACCAAAGTTTGATTACTTCTTCTTCGGTCATCGTCAAATTCTTCTTCGCGTATGGCCCTTTTGCTCCGTCTTCAATATATACCTGGCGTTCGAGTTATCAGGGCAACATAGTACCGTGAGCAATGACGTTCAGTGGCCAAAACTCACGCAAAACCCATAACTTACAAACAATAGCATGTACAATACAGTTAAAGTAAGAACAATTAAAGTAGCAAGCGATCAATTTCAATTACTAGACTTTAGCTTAGTGAAATCTAGAATCTCAACCATTGAGAAACATCCTCCTATGTTAACCACTAGGACTATGGCCACTGGTGATACCGCTTCCTCTTGTTTGCCCTAACCGGGAGCCCCGATGAAACAACCTAAGTTATTTACTTAGTTGGAGTCATCGATCGCCTCACAAGAATGAATTCCCTAGGGAACTAACCGTAACCACTAGACCCATAAGGAACTAATTGTAACCTTGGGAGTATATAGACCAAAACCTAGTACTATAATACATATCACCCTTTTATCTCCTATTCAAAAAGAGTGATTACGCAATGTCATATCCTAAGGTTTTGAATCGACAATCAACTACCAAACCCTGGCTTCATTTCTCTTCTCCCAAACTGGACTATGTGGATAACCTTCAACAGATCTGGATTTACTGGATAACCTCCAAGAATCCCATTTAAACATCATTCCTCTAGCTAATAGCCAATCACATCATCTCCTATCTTCCGATTTCTTTTAACTTAAAAATCGTCTATGTGATCTTCTATCTACGTACACCAATCCCCAGTGAACCTAATGTCGCTTCTAAGTTCTCATGAAATAGAGTAAATAACAATCCATCATTACAATTCATGGAATTAAATCATGTCTTTGGAAGTAAATCTATCTAACAAATAACCATAATACAAATGAACGCAGGTCATTGAACATTCCAATTAGTTCGGTTATTAGGCCAGTCATTAGTCAAGTTTTATAACATGATCAATATTGAATCAAGACCACAAAATAGGCAGTTAAAACATTATCAGATTAGCCTCAAACATGCGGACTTCATCAAACCCTCTAGTCGTCTTCCTATGTTCACTGTTTCTTTTTCTCTTATAACTTCCACCTCGATCAGTTAATATACGTAACTCGTCATTACACACGTAATACATATATGCAACATACAAATACTAACTTAACCATAGGAAGCACTATTAATCAACATAACTTAACGCAAGACTAGTTATTAAACACATCATCCATCCACTTGGTGTTTTCTGTCCAAAACACAAATAAATCATCGAACCATTCAATATACACTAGCAACAAATATATACGTAGGGAGATAAGTTTTAACCACCTCTCCTCCCGTAGAGCAAACAGTAGTTTGAAGAAAAGAAACGGAGTGAATTGGCAGTTCCGTAGTGACTCGGTTGCGACGGCGTGGACTGATTTTGTAGGCTGTTATGGAGCTAAAACGGGGCGGAGATTGGGTTGTTTCGGAGCTGGAATGGAACTGGTTTTGGGGCTCATTCACCGAGCAGTTTCGGAGCAGAATCAAGCTATTTTTGGAGAGAAAACAGAGTTGTGTTTGAGGTGCAATGGAGCCGGAAAAATAAAAGCTGAGATGGGTTGGTTTGGTGCTGATTGAGTGGTGATGATCAGAATGGGAAACAAACGGAGTTGATGTTAAGGAATTTCCATTGTCTCTCTCTTCTCTCTCTCTCTCGAGATCTCTCTCCCTGCCGAGTGGTGTGTATAGAACAAGAAAAGGAAATGGAGAAGGTGGGGATATAAAATTGGGTTTTGGATTTTTGCATGGGGGATAATAGCCTATGGTTATTGTTGTGTTGTCTCGTTGGGAGGAATTTAAGGGATTTGGTTTCCCTCTCAGCCGAAACAAATTTGGGGGAAGGGCTTAGTCCGGTGCAACACATGCACACACCAAGAAAAATCACTCGTCGAATACGCGCGCGCACAATCGATTATGGAATAAAATTTAGTGTGACATTGAAAATAATTTTTTGCATTAAATAAACTAATGAGCAAAATAATATTTTTGGTTTTGATATTTATTATTATTTATCAAAAATATCGAGTCTTTACATTGTTTGTACTATATATCCCTCCCCCCACCCCGCGGTTTTCATTCAGAGTGTCAAGTTCGGCTCCTTTCGGTATGAAAATTTGACGGACCAACTGCCAATTGGCCCAAGATTGGTTCAAGATCAGCTTCTTATGGTATGAAAATTTGGTGGACCAATTACCAAGTGCTCAAATATTGTTTTTATTTTAGAATTATCCACTTATAATCATCTATTTTTTTGTTCCCAGTAATTTTTTTCTCAAGGTTTTGATTCAAGCAGGTCACTGCTTTCAATCAAAGCCAAAGATTGGTTCGAACTCGACATCTTTTGGTGCAAAAATTTGATGGACCAATTACCAATTGCTTAAAAATTGGTTATAATTATAGAATTATCTAATTACAATCATCTCTTTTTTGGTGCTATTTTCCCGTTGCTCAAATATTGGTTTTTCATTGTGGAATTATCCACTTACAATTATCTATTATGATTTCCTTTGCCGTAAATTAATCAGTTTCATTTGTAAGTGATTAATTAATGTGCGTGTGAATAAATCTACGATATAAAACTAGCGCGTCGAACGGGCATAATGCGTGTATGATTTGGTCCACATGCTACCGACTATGCCATGTATATATATTGGGTGTTCATTTAATCTCGCCTGTGCATAGAGTCAAGGACGGAACCAGGATTTTACCCTAGTAGTAGTGAAATGTGTACTAAAAAAATCTAGTAGTGGCGAGACGATATAAATTGGGCATAATTTTTTTTTTTACATATAATAATTGCATTTTCTAAAATTCTTGTCATGACGATCACCGCCACTAGACCCCCCTTATCCCATCCTTGCATAGAATGAGTTTAATGCTAGTTTATACGTAGTTCAATGGTATTTGAAGCTAATAGTCTTGAAAACTAGGAAAAACATGAAAATGAATGAAGGATAGTGCTCTTCATACTCAATTATAACTTGAACACGGCAAACAGGTTAACGGAAGCCAATTTTGTCACTTATGATTATGAATGGTGTGCTTTTTATTTTTTATGTAGTTCAATGCAATTTGAAGCTAATAGAATTGAAAACTCTAGGAAAAAAAGAAAAGGACCAAAGGATAGTACTCTTTACACTCAATGATAGTCTAACAAGGCAAAACCAATTAGTAGAATGCAAATCCTCTCACTCATGAATTCGAATGGCGTGGTTCATATTTTTAATAGTAGTTTATTGCTATATGAAGCAAATAGTCTTGAATACTCATAAACAAGAAAAGAAACGAAGGATAGTGCTCTTTACACTCAATCATACCTTGAATCAGGCAAACTAGTTAATGGAAGTCAAATCTTTTTGTAAACACTATATTTTGCCCCACTTATTATTTTCCTACCCTCCTGAGTCAAATCGTCAGCGCTCAGCACGTTGACGTAGGCAATATCAAAGAAGAGTGCGCAGCTCCCGATTAGCATAAAATGATGTCGAATGAATCAGGTTTTCTCATGGAAAGTCGAACGGTCATTCGATATTACAAACATCCTAAGACATATATGTGCCCAGCTTAGCCATGAGGTATGCCATCTCTGAACAAGTATAGTCCCCTCTTAATTTGGTGAACGGTCAGACAATGGGTCCCAATAACCATAATCTTAACCAAACAGCCAGCATATACCAAACAGCCAGCATATAATTTAGAACCTCTAAACTATTATTGGCACTGATGGATATGCTCAATTCATCATTTCTAAGTGACTCGCCAAGTCTCGTCACAATACGAGGATGTTTCACTATTGGATTGTCACCAGACTTTTACTGATTACCAATAAATTGCCCAATTTGAATTCAGAAATCACTCTGTGGACCAAATTTTTTTTCGGACCTCACCAAACATCATGCATTGTGATATGATCGTATTTTAAAGCCTCCAGATAAGTTTTGTGCGAAACAGAGCTCGTATTTTGTTCATGTGCTTCAAGATCAAATCTCTTCAATCAAGCCGTACATAAATTCCATATTTATCATTTCAACATTAAAATTTCAGGTCATTTGAACTCCGTTTGGTCTTCCGATTGCACGTACCATTTTTCCGCTAATCTAGACATAATCTTGAAAAACAAACGTTGCCACGACATCTAGAACACCTCAAAACATTAGGGAGACCTTCCCGAACGGGTTTGCATTAAACTTCCAGGCGCGCGTACAGAGATGGCCGAGCGCTGCATGCTCTGATTTCGAGCACGATCGAACATGTGCAAATGGTTTAATCGATCTAATCTGTGTATGAATTTACACACTCACTCACTCACACGCACATATCATATAGATATCCATCAACATATAAACACACGCACGTAACTGACAATGCAATGTACTTCTCATCCTACGTAGCCGAACATATGTCATGAAACTCCTTAACCCATTTGAGTGGATTTGACACTCTTTTATTTGATGTTTTATTCGTTTGCAAATAGGTTCTTTTAAATTGAAATGAATAATACTTGGGATCGAACTAGAACCAAACCGTAATCCACATATTCAAATGGGCTTGGTAATTTCATGGGTTTCGAAAATCAGTTGGTTTTCACAATCTTCCCATCGATAGAATTTGGTTTGGCTTTCGGTACTTAAAAAGGAATGCCAATTGTTTTCCATGGTCTTATATTATATACTATAGGCCGGGGCACACGCAATGCGTGTGCAAGTCGAATTTTCACAATATTTTTGTAAAAATGCTTTCCATTTATTGTTTGATTAAATTTTTACAAATGTTGTGAAAATCCGATTTGTACACGTATCACGTGTGCCCCAGCTTCTAGTATTAACCTATTGTGACAGATAAACAACAATTAAAACATTTACCTTGACAAAAAAAGACATGTCAATTGGTGATGGGTTTCATTAAAACATTTACCTCAACAAAAAAAGACATTCATTTTGACCGAGTTGGGTTCCGTTCTGGAACTTTGCCTGGGAGTGCATTGCTAATAGTAATGTATTGGCAGCAATGAAAAAGAAAAAACATTTATGGATACTGACAGCAATGAAATTCACAAACACAAACAGAAAAGAAGGTACAAACTTTTAATAGCAGAAAGGACAAACTTATTTTACACCTTTGTGAAAACTCTTGACATTTGGGCAGCAGATGCAGGCTAAAGTAATGTGAAGTCCTAACAAAAATAATTAATTTTTTCTCTCTCTTTTGTCTCCCAATCTCTCTCTTCAAAGCTTTCTTTTTCTGTGAAAATTTTCTGTAAAAGTACCGGTGAAGATGAAGAAATGGGAGGAGTTGAGGAGAAATGAGAGTGTCAAATGTGGGTTGACAGTTGGGAGGCAGTTTTTTTTGGGGTCTTGGTGATGCATTTTTACTTTGGCACCCCTACAGTGTTGTCTCACGGGGGTTTTAAAAATAAATTTTGTAAAAGGGTATTTATGAAAAACGAAAATACATGACAGAGGAGACACCAAATTAGTGTTCTCTCTTGATATATTAGAATAGATATTAGAATAGATGATGCTACTATATATTCAACATGGATGGATATTAACCCAAGAGGCCTCAAGAACATGAAAAGAAAAAAATAAAGATGCAAAACATAGTATAAATTAGCTTGCATGTAATGTCAAGAAGAGAAGGATACATTTAAATTTAATGGCCTTTCATTTTCGCTCGAGGAAGCACCCGAAAAATCGCTAGCACCACCGCCAGCAGAGTTTCCACTCTGCCCTCCGCTACCCCTATCGCCGCCCATCACAACCACCGCCCCAAACTTCACTTGCCTTTTTCCGGTGGGAGAATTCACAGTTTGGTCACTTGGGAATGTAAAACTAACGTTCCTGGCGGAATTGGCAGCCGGCTTCGCACTATTGCCGATGCCACCGCCGGCATTGTCTTGTCGGACGCAATGTTTGATGAAAGCGTAGATGTATGTCAGGAACCAGAAAATCCATGGGAGGCCTATCAAAGCTAAGGAAAAAATGGGAAACCAGGGCTGGGAACCCTTTACGTCAAGAAGCCAACAAGTGAGGAGAATTCCACCGGTTAGGGAAGAGAGGAAGAAAGAACAAGAGATGATGGGGACTCTGAAATCTCTCTCTCTCCCCTCTTCCATTGTATGTACGTCCCTCCTCCCCACTGGAGTATTTATCTCCTCTATCTCTTCTTCTTTTTTAAATGTTTTCTCCCTCTTCCTTGGAGGTCTGGATTTAATTAAGGTACGTATTTTGCAATCTCTCTCTCTCTCTCTCTCTCTCTCTCTCTCTGTTGCAGGAACTCTAACCTGGGAAGAATAAAGAAACGAACAACGCATTGAAAGCGGGGGTGGTTTTACAAACCAATGGCTTGGCAAAATGGGTGCCCCCAATTGAAAACAGGGGTGGTCATAGTGGAAGGTTGGGGAACATTATTCGGATCCGGGGTGCTGTAGTGCACCTCATGTAGGGTGACACATAGCTGTCGATTTCATAAATCAAGGATTCACATTAAAAATCAATTATGACTGGTAATAAATAATTCTTTTTTTTTTTGCTCGGCAAACGAAAGATTTTATTAGCTCGAAAGGGGTACATCGAGGGAAAAACAAGAGTGAGTGAACACTTTACACCACACAATATAGAAAAACAAGAAAGATCATCCAACCGAAAGTTGGATGAGGCAACACCTCAAGCCAACCTTAGAGTTTCAACTTACGGATTCCACCTAGAAAGCTCCTAAAATCCTCCACCGAATAAACCTTGATGTCATACTTTGCTTTCATCCACATCGCCACCCTTGTCTTGACGAGATCCCCAACCTCACTAGCGGATTTTATAACATTGTTGAATATGAGGTCATTTCTCGCAAGCCATATAGACCACAAAGTAGCAAAGAACGTCACCTCCCAAATATTCCTTTCCAAAGATCGAAAACTATTGGCAAACCACCAATTTGCTAATCCTGCCAAGGAAGAAGGGCAAACCCATACCAATTGCCACCATTGCATGATGATCGACCATACGAGCCAGGAAGACGAACATAACAAAAACAAATGTTCCGGGGTTTCCTCACAGAGAGCACAATGTGGGCAAATAGGCAATTGACCCTCCTGGATCATATTCCTGCGAGCAAGGACTGATCTAGTAGCCACTCTACCTTGCAAAGCCAGCCAAGAGAAAATTTCCACCTTTGGTGGGCTTAGGTTCTTCCATAAAGACCCCAACACCTCGTCACCAACATGTACTTCTTGCTCCCATTGACCATACACAGATTTCACCGAGAAACATTTATTTGCCGTCCATTTCCACTGTAACGAGTCTTGTTTAGACGGGTCCAATACTATATTATGCAGCTTTTGGTGCAACTCCTCCTCTTGGCGTTTTTCCCAATCATACAACCTTCTCCCAAAAGTTAAATTCCATCTGCCAACTCCACCTTCTTCCTTCATATTTCTGACCACTTGCCCTTTTTGAGTAGAAATCAAATACAGCCTGGGGCATACTTCCTTGAGTGGTACATCTCCAATCCAACCGACTTCCCAAAACAAAGTTTCCTGTCCAGAGCCCACTTGTACTTTAAATCCCTCTTGGATTATTGGACCAATAGACGAAGAAGCATTCCCTATGGAGCAAATATCACTCCATATACTCGAAATCTGTCCAGAAACAGGGAGATGGGGAAGCCAACATCCCTGGTCCAAATTGTACTTCCTGCGAATAACCTTCACCCATAATGAATCCTTGTCGTTGCTGAACCTCCACCACCATTTTGCAAGCAATGCTAGGTTTTGAGTCCTCAAATTCTTCACCCCCAAACCTCCATTCTCTTTCCTCTTGGCTATTACCTCCCATTTCACTATGTGTAATTTTCTCTTGTCAACCGAATCACCCCAAAAAAATCGTCTTTGTAATTTCTCAATTGACTTTGCTACTGCCACAGGCATCTTGAAAATAGACATGAAATAGATGGGGAGATGACCAAAATTAGAATTTAACAGAGTGAGACGGCCTCCCGATGAATTAAATCTCCTACTCCATACATTCAACTTCTTGGTCATTCTATCCAACACTGGTTCCCAAGTTTTAATCCTTTTCGGATTAGCACCCAAAGGCAACCCCAAGTATTTAATTGGCAATGTCTCAATTTTACACCCCATTACGAGAGCAAGATCTTTCACAACTTGATCACACATCTTAACACCACACACAGAGCTTTTGGAAAAATTAATTTTCAAGCTTGACATAAGTTGGAAACATCTAAGAATCCTCTTTATATTAGCCAACTCCACTCTATCATTGTTGCAAAAGAGGATCGTATCATCCGCAAATTGAAGATGAGTTAGGATAATTCCATTAGCCCCAATCTGAGTTCCTTTAATTATGTTTAGTGCTCTGGCTCTTTCCAACAAGATATTCAATGCTTCAACCACAATATTGAAAAGAAAAGGGGATAAGGGATCCCCTTGCCGGAGACCTTTTTGAGTTTGAAACTCCTTAGAAGCGGACCCATTTATAAGAACAGACATTGCTACAGTAGACACACATTCTTTAATCCAACTGCACCATTTTTCCCCAATCCCATTTTCGTATGCAAATTCAAAAGAAAGTCCCAGTTAACACAGTCGTATGCTCTTTCAAAATCGATTTTGAGAATGAGGCCCCCCTGAGAATTGTTTTTCTTCCAGCTATGTATTACTTCATTAGCTATTAGAACGCCGTCCAAAATCTGTTTTCCCCCAATAAAAGCTGCTTGAGACTCACCAATTATAGAATGAAGGTGGATTTTAAGTCTATTTGCCAAAACTTTTGAGAGTACTTTGTAAACACACCCCACCATACTAATTGGTCTAAACTCTTTAAACGAAGTAGGGCAATCAACCTTAGGTATCAATGAAACAAAAGTAGAATTAATACCTTTTGTAAGCTTCCCATTAGCATGAAATTCAGAAAAAAACTGAAGTAGCAGAGGCTTCATGAAATCCCAACCTTTCTTGACAAAAGAGAAATTGAAGCCATCAGGGCCCGGTGCCTTAAGGCTACTGCATCCTTTTAGAGCTGATATTATCTCTCCCTCATCAAACTGCTTTTCCAAATTAGAAGATACAGTAGGACTGAGTTTTCTGAAAAACACCCCCCCCCAAAGAAGGTCTGGTTCTTATGTCCTCCTTAAAGTTGGTGCAGAAATACTCAACAGCTGCATCTTTAATTTCGTTAGGATTATCCACTACTCTTCCATTAGCCTTAATTGAACCCACCATATTCCTCCTGAACCTATTATTGGCCACCATTTGAAAAAACCTAGTATTTTTGTCCCCCAATTTCAACCACGTAGTTCGAGATTTTTGCCTCCACATGGATTCAGTCAAACGAGAGAGTCTCCAAAATTCAGTTTTGGTTTTGCATTTTGAAGCCTTTTCAACCTCGCTAAGTTGTCTCTCTTCAGCTAGTAACTCAAATTGGTGAAGCTCCACTTCAGTTTGTTGTAGCGCAAGGTTAACATCCCCAAAAACTTCCTTATTCCACACTCTAAGCTTATCCTTAACAGCTTTCAGCTTTTGCATGATCATGAATCCAGCCCATCCATTCACCTGGACCTCGTTCCACGAATCCTTAGCTAACTTCATACAACTTGGATTTGATAACCACATATCCATAAATCTGAAGGGCCTAGGACCCCAATCCCTGCTATCGTCAAGGAGCACAATAGGGCAATGATCAGAGATTGGTCGTCAAGATCAATGGTCTGTGTGCATCTTACTACATAGTGCCTTGCTAGGTCTTACATTATAGGATTTCCCAATCCACATTATTCACCTTGTGGGACTTGCATTCAGGTTGTGTTTTTTTAAACTTATAAGTTTGTAATTTATTTCGGTATTTTTTATTTTTCGTAATTTTTTGTTTAGCTTTTTGAAGTAGTTTTAGGGGTTAATCGTTCGTCTCAACGAGATGAACTGGAAAAGTATAAAATATGGATCGATGTTGAAAAAATTCGACATTTACGATCCAAAAGACAATTAATTGTTTGATACTTTTGTCTGAACTTTTTTTTTTTTGCTTTTAGTCATAATTTTGTACTTTTTAGACTTCTCTCGTCAAGATGGATGATTTATCCAGAAAAAATCAAGCAAATCTAATAAAAATTCAGAAAAGACAAACACAAAACATAAAATGAAGAAACAAGTTAAATTTATTAGCAAAAGTAGAATTACCTGCTGATTGTTCTTGGACTAATAGGAAAACCTTTCAACTGAGGGAGTTACGTCAACCTCTTATTCTGTACAAAGTTGGGAATGGTAATTCTATTTTTGCCGGTCTCTTTCAACTAAAGTTTCTTCTTTAATTCATAATGGCAGCTGGAAGTGGCATAGGAGAGGAACAAAATTATGAGGGAGATCAAAGACTTCACTCTGGAAGGGTTTCTACCTGATGTATCTATGAAGGACTCTATGATATAGATTCTATCTAAGAATGACATTTTCTTGATGAAGTCTGCATGGAATACAATTAGGAGAGCCTTTCCCGCTCAGAAATGGTGTAAGGTTGTGTGGTTCAAAGGGCATCTACCTCTAGATGGGCCTTCATTTTGTGGGCAATGCAAATTCGTTTAAACACGAAGGATAGATTGTCATTGTGGGGACTAGTGTCTGATGCTTCTTGTGTTTTCTGTGATTGTGATCCGTGGAGTCCCACAATATTCATCTATTCTTTGAATACTGTTATTCTAGTGTTGTTTGGACTGAAGTTTTAAGGCGAAATCATGTGGGCAGGGCTCCAATGAGATGGGATGATGAGAAGGAGTGATTTAATTTGCATTCTAAGGGGATAGTATGAGGAAGTGTGTGCTGAAATTTTCACTTGTTGCTGCAATTTACTGTATTTGACGAGAACACAATGCTAGAATCTTTCAACACAAAAGGTTGGACCCTAGATTTCTTGCTGCTACAATTTATAATTCCATTCGTGATGCTTTGCTGTCTTGGAGGAAGTTGGATTCTTCTCAAAGAAACAAGGACATATGCCGGGAATGGAGTATTCTCTAATGTTTCCTTTTGTTCATATGTTTTGTTGTTAGTGCAATGTTGTTTGATGGCTTTTGTGCCTTTTAATTAAGTTGTTTTACTCTCTGGCTTGGTCTTGCTTGATCTGCTAAGAGTGGGTTTGTATTTTCATTCGTTGCACTATTTGTATATATGTTTGGGCTTTATTATAATGCTAAAGGACAAGTCAGGCAACATACCATTCTGGCAACAGCAAATCAGGCAAATCCCCATTGGTCCAAATGAAGACCTCCAATTTGCTTTTTGGACAAGTCGCAACAACAGGTGTCTCCCAAATCCAGATGGTTCTATCACTTGGCGAAAGGAGTATCACACTATGTTCCTTTCAGCACATCAAGCGCCCCCAAGCATTGAGATCCTCCATGGAAATTATCTAGTCATGACTCAAACGATGTGTTCACTCAATGGCTTGACACCTGCAGAGGTTCCCTCATCTCTCCTCCATTATGAATCTGCAAACTGGAAATTCAATGATACTTATCCTGAAGAATGGCGCCAAAATATTCGCTATCTTTTGGAGCAGTATTACTTGACTGCAGACTCTTCTGGAAGCAGTGGATCGGATAAGCCTGAATAACTTTTCAGGCCAGCTGTCTGTTTTGTGATGTAAAATAAAGTGTAGTAGTTGCCCTCTTTTTCAGAGAGGGGGTGAGATTATTGGTATTTACTGTTTGTAAAAGTCTGTAATAGTATTAATTGTTGTCAGGAGAACAGGTGTAATAGTGGTATCAGAGCCATGTCGTCCATTCTAGCTTAAACTCCCTTCTGGGAACTTCTTTTCCAACACTACTTCAAATCTTTTCTAAAAGAAAAAACTTGAAGCGTATGCTCTGTGGTTGCCTTCTTAGGATCCTCCACATCAGAAACTTCACTAACTATTTTGGTTAAAAGAATTTTGTATCAAAGGGATAAAGTACCTTGAGATTTTGGCCCATGTGTTGGCAGTGTATCTCGGTTTATCTTCCCTAGTATACAACATTCCATTAATCAGAATTTAGTTAAAGGTCATACTTTTGAAAAACAGAAAAGGTTTGCTGTACTGCGGAAAGGAAAAATCCCAGAAGACTTTTTCTTAAAAAATGAATCGTCTGTTTACCACCTACTCTTCTGCTCCGTCCTCCTTAGTTCCATCAATGTCGTCTACCAGTAGAAATTCTTCCTCTTCTTCCTCCTCCTCTTCTAATCTTGAATACTTGTATGAGTTTGAGTACCTACCCGATGACAGTAAGGTTCCCCTTACTGATCTCCCTTTTCTAAACCCTTATAATACTTTTGTGCGTCCCCAAACTTCTGTAAAAAAGTCGGTTACCCAACTTTTTTCCACAAAACGACCAACCTCAGTAAAAGAGTATGTCCAAGCTTCCAAATTTGACCAGTGCTTCATTGCAGCTACAGAAGCTGAACAGCTCTTACCTTTGGAAATCCCCGTTGACTTGCCTCGTCTTTGGCAGCAACAAGGATTTACCCACCTTCATTTTGGAGCAATCCGTTTGGCCGTCACTTTCCATGGGCGAAAAGGTTTGCCTGTTACTTCCAGACTTGCTCTGGTTGATACCAGGTTTCTACAGTATCAGCACGCATGCATTGCTACAGTCCAAACCACTTTGAATGCTGGAACTGTTATTTTCACCTTTTACCCCAATTTTAACATGCCATTAGCAGATCCTCATCTGCTATCTGCCTTGAAAGTCCAAGTCCAAATTGGCGGTGCCTCCCAAATTTCCACCACATATGCAGCCACCCTTCACTACCAAATGGCTTACCGTCTCCAAAATCATGCTTTTGACATGTCCTTACCTTCCTCCACAGATGAAGCTCTCTTCCTCACTGTTAATGCACCTCACCAAGCTTCATGTGTCCATGTCCCACGACAAATTTCCCGTCCTGAACTTCTCAAGCTTCTCCCAGAATCCTGGGTTACAGCTTACGAGAAAAATCAAAACAAACCTATTCCTGTCCAATCCTCAAATCCCACTTTCATCCCAAAACCTGACGGTACAGTGGAAATCTCTTTTCCAAAAGACACTTCTGCCTCATCATCAACCCATCCTGTCATTTTTCCTTCGAGAATTAACATGTTTGTTGATGGTTCTCGACCTGATCCTCCAATTCAGTATTTCCAATCCAATGGACTCCCAGTCTACTATTTCAAAAACCCAGAAACAGGTCATTGTTACTTTGATGCCTGTGATTGTGATGACTGTTTTGAGGAGAGTCTTCGTTTAGAAGATGATGAAGACTTTGATGATGATGACCCATGTCCCATATGTCCGTCATCACCACCTACACCTTGTAAATCTCCTCCGTCTCCTCAACCTCCATCTAACGATGGCTCTTCAAGCCAACCCAGTGGATGTTTCATGTTTACCTCCTCGTCCTCATGGACTGAAGAAGATTTTCCTCCTTTGGAATTCCATAATTCCCAAGAGAGAACAACCCACCGTCATAAAATTCCAGACCCTGCTACTATTCTCCCTGATGGTAGCACCAAGGCGGTGTCAGCAGCAGAAGCAGCGATAAATTGGCAGTCAGCCAATTCTCTTGCTCAAAACCAAATTCTCCAGCGAATTGCAAACTCTCAGAAAAACTTGGAGAATGCCGTTCATAAGAAGTTATCAACTTTGGAACTTCTTATTAGAGATTTGCAGCAAAGAATTCAAACTGTTCACCAGGAACTTCTCCAAATGGCCTATGCCAACCAAGCATTTTCAGCAGCTTTTTCCCAAAAAGATGCTGAAATGAAGCATCTCAAGAATCAGCTTCATTCTCTCCAAGCTCAGCAGTATTCTCAACAGAAAAGCTCATTTGACATGTTCTCATCTTCCTCTCAACAAAGTTTGTTTGGGTATCCTCAAATGTCTCAACCCTTACCTATACCTCCTACCTCAGGGTTTGGTGAGTCCAACATCTTTGGGAGCTCATCAGCTTTTCTTCCTCCACCAAAAAGACCATCTCCACCAAAACTTCCTTTCCCAAAACCCCAAATAAAACCTATCCCACCAAACCAGCCTCCTACAATTCCTTCTCCATCATCCACAGTAACCATTACCTCAACTCCAACTACCTCAACACCTCCTAACCCATCTGATCCAAACTCTAAGTCACCTCAGTTAATGGTCCAACCAACTTCTAACCCTTCTAAAAATCCACTCTCCACTCTCCTACATACCTTAGCCACTATACCTGAACCCCAATCTCCTGAACCAACCATTGAGTTTGATTCGGATACTGAATCCACAAACTCTATGCCAATTCCTCATGTTTTTATGATGAATCCAGAAAACCCCGAGGAAAATGTTGAAGATCCTATCATTGAAGAAGGTCCTGAGTTTGACATACCTCCAGAAATTCCAACCTTTGATTCCTTTTCACATTCCAATATCCATACCCAAGGTTTCTCCTTTGATACCATACCACCATCAAAATGGTTGGATAAGCTCTATGAGATCCATGCTTGGTGCACAGCTGCTATGCTTATTCCAAATGCTACACTAAGTATCGTCCTTACTAAGTGTACAGCAAAATTCCTTGGCCGTCTCCGTCAATGGTACTTAGCTCTTGGTGAGTACCGACAGCTGCAGCTGAAACAACTTCCGACCCTTGATCAGTTTATCTCAGTCCTGCATACTGAATTTCTTGGAGATCATGACAACACTAAAGAATTTGTTCGTGAAGAATATCTCAGCATGAAGTGTTGTTCATTCAAAAGGAAAGATCTGGAGATCCATTATAATCGCATGTCTCAGCGATTTTATCTCCTCAACGGCATGGATGATGTCAACCTCAAACAAGCTTTTCTCAATTCCCTTCCTGAACCACTGGGAAATGAGACAACAAGGCTCCTTCAGACAAAAGGATTGACGCTGAATGCCACATCTCTTGGTGGTATTTATCAGCACTCTTTGATCGCCTTGGAAAAGTTGTGCAATCACCAGAAATTCCTCAGAACTCTTGAAGAACAGGGAAAACTTCTTGGCAAAGCATGTGACCGGCCCGATCTATCTATAAAATGCAAAGACAAGAAGTGCACTTGCCGACCGTCATATCGGAAGTCCAAACATTTTCAGAAATGGAAGTTCCGATCCCCTGGCAAGTTTTCAAAGTTTCCAAAATCTGGCAAGTTCTCACGCCGGAAAAAATGGAAATTCTTCAAGAAGAAAAAATTCAGAGGGCAGCGAAAGTCTGATCGTTGCTACATATGCGGAAAGAAAGGGCACTATGCAAAACAGTGTCCCAACAAAGCAGCACGAGAAAAAATGGTGAGCTCTTTGGCTCTCATTAACGATGATCTTGAAGATGCTGATGTAGAATCCCTATTCTCTATTGATGATGAAGCAACAGACGAAGCAGTCCTTGCTTTCACCTTTGATGACTCTTCATCCGAATCGGATTATTCTTCCGATGAGCCTGACTCTTTCTCCTATGAAATCCAAACCTTTGGATTTTCAAACATCATGCTGGCTCAGCCCTTGGCAAAGGTCAAAATTCTACTTGGAAAATACGAGAAACCCATACCAGTTATTGCCTTCTTTGATACTGGTGCTGCAGCCTCCATTCTCAACCCAGCAATCCTCCCCAGGTCCTATTGGCAGTCATGTTTCAGACCCTTTACAGCAGCCAATGGCGAGACTTTTGTCATCTCCTTGCTCAGTAAGCCTATTACCATCCAACTCTTCCCTGGATACACCATAAAACACCAAGTTTATGGTTCTGATCTCCCAGGAAAAGATTTGTTGTTAGGCTTTGATATCCTCCAAAATCTCAGCAAAGTCTCCTGGCTCAAGAAAGGATTGAAATACAAAAACTACCTGTTACCTTGGACCACTCAGCCAAACCTCTTTTCAATTGAAACTTTCTCCTCCATCAAAGAAACCATAATCCAAACCTCTTGTGCAGAATCTCATTCCCAGTTTCTCACCAAATGTTCCAACCCACTTTGGAAAAATCCAGACTTCTTCATTTCTCTTCCCTTTAAGAAAAATGAAGACATCAACCCCACCAAAGCAACCCATCATGGAATGAACCCAGAACACTACCAGTTTGCTCTTCAGGAGCTCCAGCAACTCCAGTCAGAAGGATTGATCGAGCCCACAACCTCTCAGTGGGCATGTGAAGCATTTTATGTCAACAAACGAACAGAGCAGATAAGAGGAAAGCTCCGCCTGGTTATCAATTACCAGCCTCTTAATCATTTTTTGCAGGATAACAAGTTCCCTCTTCCTCGGAGAAGTGTTCTTTTTGCAAACTTGCCTAAAGCTCAAATTTTCTCTAAGTTTGACTTGAAAGCAGGTTTCTGGCAGCTGGGCATCCATCCAGATGATCGTCCCAAAACTGGTTTCTGCATTCCAGATCACCATTTCCAATGGTCAGTCATGCCTTTTGGATTAAAAACAGCCCCATCTTTGTTTCAAAAGGCCATGATTCGGATATTTGCTCCTATTCTATCCTCAGCCCTTGTATATATTGATGATATTCTCCTTTTCTCCCCAGATATTGAGTCTCATGCTATTTTACTACAATCTTTTCACTCCCTAGTCCAAACCCATGGTATTATGCTCTCAGAGAAAAAGATGATTCTTGCTCAACCAGAAATTGATTTTTTAAGAATGCATATTTCTAAAGGTCAATATCTCCTCCAGCCTCATATAGCCTCTCAACTTGACCATTTTCCAAATGAAAATCTCACAGTCAAACAAGTTCAACAGTTCCTTGGAATTGTTAACTATATGGCTGATTTCATCCCCAACCTTGCCCAATACCGTACACCTCTTTCAGCTCTACTAAAGAAAAACCCTCCTCCTTGGTCACCTCATTGTACAAAAGCTGTCTCAGACCTCAAAGCCATATCCAAAACCCTTCCTTCACTAACCATACCTTCAGATGGGAAAAGAGTCCTCCAGACAGATGCCTCTGATCTCTATTGGGGAGCAGTTCTCTTGGAAGAAAATTCAGAACAGAAGCGCAGAATTTGTGGATACAAGAGTGGTGCTTTCTCTCCAGCAGAACTTCATTACCACTCTACTTACAAAGAAATTCTGGCAATCAAAAGGAGCATTGAGAAGTTTGAATTTCATCTAATCGGTCATCATTTTCTCATTGAGACTGATATGATGAGTTTCCCCAGCATGCTCAAGTTCAAACAGAAACACCTTCCAAAGGCACAGTTACTCAGATGGGCAAATTGGTTTTCTAATTGGAATTTTGATGCTGTCCACATAAAAGGAAAAACCAATATCCTCCCAGGTTTTCTGTCCAGACTCAGAAAAGAAATCAACCAGTTTTCCAAAACAA